>PVHX01003327.1:0-145635 GCA_004024805.1 Geosciurus inauris | reverse complement strand
ACTTTCAATGAACAGTATATATATATATATATATTTATATATATTTTTTATCAACCATCTTTACTATACCCATTCCCCTTTCCTGCCCCCCACCTCCCCCATGTCGTGTCCAGTGTTTCTCTATTTCTCTTATGTTTCCCATTCCCACCTCCCTTATTCATCAGCATCCACTAATCAGAGAGACCATTCGGCATTTGGTTTTTTGGGATTGGCCACTGGTTTCTCTTATTTCCACTTCATTTCCTGCATGTGCTGCTTGGTGTTGGAGCAAAGGGCAGGAGGCCCTGTAACCTGGCAGGAGGTCGGGGACCACAGAGCAGGGGATGTTGATTCAATGGTTGTCACCTCACCTGGTCATGCTTCTCTCAAGTCCCCTTTCAACTGTCTCATCTCCCTCTGCCACTGATGTGCCCTCCACTCCTCTCAACCCAGACATATGCCAAGAAATAAAATTTTTAAAAATTAACATTATCTTTCCTTGCTATCATCTTGCCTTTTTTTTTTCTTTCCCTCCAAAGTTGGATAAGTGGAATTTACTTTTTGTTACTTGTTCATCTTTAACTCCTTACTCCTGGCTATTTGTCTTCTTGTCCCCCATCACTTCCCCTACACTGTTCTTCTAAAGGCTGTGCTTGACCTGCAACTATCAAATGGTTAAGCTTTTCCCCTTTGGTTTTATTTGATCTTATTGCAGCACTTAAAAATGAGATGAAAGACTTCCTCAGCTTCTTTTTCTTTCTTTCTTTTTTTCTTTTTTTTGGTCTATTTTTTCATTGTGTGAGAATACACAGGAAGAAAAGTGGACAAAACAAAGAATACACTCAGCAATTTATTATGAAAAACACTGGTGTAATCACCACCTAGGGCATGGTCATTTCTTACATCCCACAAACCCCACTTTTAAATATTTCTTCTCACAACCAGCTCAAAAATAGTCACTATGCTAGTTTCTATAGTAATTAGTCCTTATATTTTCTTTACAGTTTTGTCCTCAGGAATGCATTTTTAAATATTATAGTTTGATTTTTGTCTGTTTTTAGAAGCTATGTGTCTGTAATATATGTTATTTTGCATATAACCTCTTGTGCAACATTGTATTTGTGAGCTTCATCATTAATGTTGCAAGTAGATATGATTAATTCCTTTTCACTGCTGTATACTGTTCAGTTGCACACTATTCCATGTTTATTTATTCCACTGTATATGAGCATTTGAGATATTTCTAATTTTTGCTGACTACAAGTAATAATATTGCTATGATTTTTCTTGGCTACACATGTGCATACGTTTATATTCGATATGAATGTAGGAGTGGAAGTGGTAAGTCATTGGTTTTGTATATTTTCAAGTTTAGTGGATAATAATCTCTAGAACAGTTGTGAGAATTTATACTCCTGTCAGCAGCATGAGTTCCTATTGTTCCATGCCCTTGAAATCAATCACCTGGTATTATCAATCTTCTTAATGCCACCATTTGAGTGGCTTTATAATGGTATCACAATACAATACTAATTGTATTTTCCTGATGAAGTTGAACATCTCTTCCTGGGTTCATAGGTCATTTTGGGACCATTTGGTATCTTATTTTGAAAATATACCAATTTAATTTAAATATTTTAAAATATTTGTTATGTATGCTACATACAACCTTTTCATTAGTTATGTTTTGAAAATATCATCTTCAATTTCTGTGTTCTTAAAGTGTCTTGCTCAGTGTTAATGTAATAAAAAAATTTTTTATTTTTTCCTGTCTGTTTAGTGTTTTCTGTTTTCTGTTTCCAAAGTAGCCTAGATCATGAAGATACTTCCCTGTCTCTCTCTAGAAACTTCATTGTTTTGTCTGTCCTATTTAAGACCAACGTCTGCTTGGAACTAATTTTTTTTTTTTTTTTAATACCAGGGATTGCACTCAGGGGCACTTAACCACAGAGCCACATCCCCAGCCCTTTTTTTGTATTTTATTTAGAGCCAGAGTCTCACTGAGTTGCTTAGCACCTCCCTAAATTGCTGAGGCCGGCTTTGAATTTGTGATCCTTCTGCCTCAGCCTCCCAAGCTGCTGAGATTACAGGTGTGTGCCACCATGCCCGGCTTGGAACTGATTTTTGTGTAGTGGGAGGCAGAAGGTTAAGATTCTATTTTGTTTCCAAATGGATGTTCATTTTACCTGGAGTCAGATTCATGTGACTGAACTCCCCCTCTGCTCCTCCAGCCCACCTTACTGTACAGCACTCCTCCTGTCTCGACACTGATCCTTTGCTATTTGTTCTTAATTTGGTCTACTGTTTATAAATCTTTTTGAACTTTTCAAAGAACCAACTTTCAACTTTTCTATTATTTTTTGTATTTTTCTTTCATTGATTTCTGTTTTTTATTATTTCCTGCCTTCTGTATGCTTTTCTTATACTTTGTTGTTTATAGTTTCTCAGGGTGGATCTTTAGCCCTAGCTATTAGACTTTTCTTGGATTGTAATAAAAGCATTTAAAGCCATACATTTTCCTCTAAGTACTGTTTTAATTGTGCTCAACAACTTTTTTTTTTTTTTTTTGGAGGTACTGGAGATTGAGCCCCAGGCCTTGCACATGCTCAGCACGCTCTCCACCACTAGGCTCCATTCCCAGCCTCTTTGTTTGTTTGTTTGTTATTGTTTCTATTCAAATCAAAGTATTTTCCAATTCCTCTTTTGAGATCTTTTTTGTCTTCTGGCTGATTTAGCCTTATATTGTTTAATTTTCATATATTAGGGAGTTTTCTAGACATCTTATTTTTTTCTAATTTATTTTGTATTGTGCTCAGAGAACACCCTCTGAATAGTTCCAATCCTTTTGAAATTTACCAGACTTGTGTTTTGTCCAGAATATGGATTCCTTTATCAAAATACCATGGTATACTTGAAAAGAGTGTCTATTGAGCAGATTTTGGATATCCTGACCTGTAAATAGCAATCACAATAAGGTGATTATTATGTGATATAATATGATGTTGTCTGGTTCTCTAATGTCTTACTGATTGTCTGGTTCTCTGATGTCTTACTGATTGCCTGGTTGTTCTGTTACTTGCTGAGAGTGGTCTTCAAAGTCCCCATCCATGTTTGTGGAGTTATTTCTCCTTGTAACTTTGTCAATCTTTGTTTCATGTATTTTGTCACCCTTTTTAAAAAAAATTTCTTATTTATTTAGTATCGGGGATTGAGCCTAGAGGGGCTTACCACTGAGCCGCATCCCCAGCCCTGTTATTTTTTTATTTTTTATTTTGATACAGGGTCTCACTAAGTTGCCTAGAGCTAAGGTAATTGAGGTTGGCCTGAACTTGCAATCCTGTCTCAGCCTCCCTAATATATACATATATATATGATTGTTGTATACACACACACACACATATATATATACATATATATGTGTATATATAATTATATACATACATATAATGTATAATTGCTGCATACTCTTGAGAGATTGACAATTTTATCAGTATGAAGTTTCCTTATTTAAATCTGATAACATTTTTGTCTTAAAATCTATTCTGTCTGATAGTAAATATCCACTGAAGCCTGTCTGTGTATGCGTGCCCTCTTTTCCTATCGATTTAATTTCAATTTACCTACATCTTCACATTTAAAATGTATCTCGTATGGACAGAACATAATTGTATCTTGCTTCGCTTTCAATTAATCCTAGCAATCTCTGCTTTCTTTCATTTTTTTTTTTTTTTGTTTTGGTACCAGGGATTGAGGTCAAGGGCACTTGGCCACTGAGCCACATCTTCAGCCCTATTTTGTACTTTATTTAGAGACAGGGTCTCACTGAGTTGCTTTAGTGCCTCACTTTTTGCTGAGGCTGGCTTTGAACTTGTGATCCTCCTGCCTCAGTCTCCCGAGCTGCCTGGATTATAGGCGTGCATCACAGCACCCAGTGCAATCTCTGCCTTCTAATTGGACTATATTATCCTTTAATTTTTAATGTAATTATTGATAGGGTTAGATTAGAGTTGTTTTATTTTCTGCATATCTTCTCTGTTTTTCTCTCCTCTGATCCTTCTTTTCTTGTTTTTTAGCTTATATCAATAATTCTTAAAATTCTATTTTAATTTACTGATTGTATTTTTAACTAGACCTTTGCATTAATTTTTAGTGGTTGTTTTAGAAATTAAAATATATATCTTTAACTTTTCACAGCCTAAAGTAAACATTATACCTCTTCACATTAATGTAACAATCTTGTAACAATGAGATCTATTTCCATTTCTCCAAGCTCTATTCATTCCTTTGTGATATAGCTTTCATATTTTTACATACATCCATATCTATGTATACTAAACTCTCTAAGACAATATTTTAATGTCTGCTTTTAAATAGTCATATGTATTTTAAAAAATTAAAAGAAAAACTAGTTTTACAAATTTACCCTCATAATTATCTGTATGGCCAATTAGTTGTCAAGTTCTTTAACATCTTTCTTTTTTTTTCTTTACTTTTTCTTTGGTATCAGGGATTAAACCCAGGGGCACTTAACCACTGAGCCACATCCTCAGCCCTCTTTTATTTTTGAGACAGGGCCTCACTATGTTGCTGAGGCTGGCTTTGAACTCAAGATCCTCCTGCCTCAGCCTCCTGAGCTGCTGGGATTACTGGCATGCACCACCATGCCTGGCTTCACATCTTTCTTTTTAAATGTATCTTGTGACATTATTTTTCTCTTTATTCCTGTTGTCTTATTTGTCTCTAAAATTATCTCATGACTATACAGTGCTTCTTAACCAACGACCTTTCCTTCAGATGCTGATGGGCGGGGAGTGCCATGGGAGCTCTGTGAGATCCTGAGAAAGAGGAGAGACAACATTTATAAATGAACTCAGTGCATAGCCAGAAAGTGGAGCCCATCTCAGACAATTATGTGTTCTAGGCAGTGTCTTGTACTCGGCCTTTCTCAAGGAAAACACTTGATGAATATTTATTAGATCATTAGATGAACAAAAAGACCTTTTTTTTCTTTAAACCTCAGTAAGGGGGGACCTGGATTGCCAAAACAAAGTCGTCTCTCTGAAAATCAATAATGACAACTAATGAGAGAAGCAGTTAATGGTAGATTTGTTTGTTATTTTTTTTTGTTTTTACTTACAAACAATAATCTATTTCACTTGTGCATAAAATAATAATCATAGGCAGTTTGGAATATCATATTGGAGAGGGGATGAAAATTATAAGTTTTCCAGAAATGTGCCTCTCATGTCATATTATGATAATCACAAGACAGCGTAATTTCAATGAAGAGATCTAAACATCCATCTGTATTTAGGACATTAAATTCATTTAACTGTCATAGTATTGTTGTCATAAGCTTGGCGTCAGCTTATGAATGTCTCCAAATACTGGTTTTATTTTTTAAAATGTAGAAACTGGAATATTGATTGGTCTACAGGTCTTTCTCTTTCTTTTTCTCTTATTCTCTCTCCTAATTTCCTTTTCTTTTCTTTTTTCTTTTCCCTTTTCAATTTTTGGTTTTCCTTTTGTGTAATAGCAAGCACATTTTTTTCTGCTCATTCAGCTCAATAAACTGCTGACCTTATAAGCCAAGGGGAGGTTCCTTGAAATGACAGAAAGAAGCAGGGGGGTGTCTCAGATTAATTCAGCAGCTGGATTCCTACAATAACCATGACCTGCTAAGAAAAATGAGCTATGGGATGCTAAAGAGAAAAGGAGCACACTTTAATTAAAATTGGCTCAGGATGGAAACCTTAATGAATTGTAGTCCCAGAGCAGAGCAGATCTCAAGACCCAAAATTCCTAAGGGAACTGTCAATAATAAAGATGCAATTATCTGAACTGATTGCTCACAAGACTCAACTTGTTTTCAATAATACTGTGTGCTGTTTCCTAGGGCATAATGTTTTGGCAGAGAAATAACCTGGCAGAGTGTGCTGAAAATAGCTACTTTATAATTACGTTGCTACTTTCTGTAAATCTGATAATGAGGTAATATCTGATCTGCAAAAATAAATTAATCATATATGCACAGGGTTCTATATTAAATGTCACATGAATTAAAGTTCCACTCTTTAGATACACCTAATCACAAAAAACTCAGAATAGCTAAGTTCAAATGTCAATTTTGGGTAAAAGAATTCAGATTTGCCATTAAGTCTACCTTACTATTCTTATTAGATCAGAAAAGAAAGTTCAACTACTGAAAGGGCATGGCCTTATGCTGCCCCTGCATGTCCTGAGTGGATGTGGGTGTTGATTAGAGGCTACAAGAGGCTTTGGGGAGTTGTGTGGGAGTCCCATTGTGTTGAAACTGTTGTCATTTAAAACCCCTTTGTTGGTTTCCTACATCTGCTGTGACAGATTACCACAATGTTAGTACTATAGCAATACAAGTTTATTGTTTTATAATTATGATGGTCACAAGTCTGAAATTGGGTCCACAGGGCTGCATTACTTCTGGAGGTGCTAGGAAAGAGTCCATTGTCTTAGCTTTTCCCATTTTCAGTGGCTGTCTGCATTCCTTGGTTCACAGCCCCTTCCTCCATGTTCATAGTCAGCACTGTAACATCTTCTTCCTCTCCAAATTCCATCTTTGTACATACATCTTCTTCCCATGTCTCTGAGCCTCCTACCTCCTCTTAAGAGGTTCCTTGTGATTACACTGGGTTTATCCATACCTCCTTAAGAGTGTCCTTCAGAGAAAATGGGGAACACACACACATCCCTGAGGGAGAATGATTTGGCCCACATGATTATGGAGGTGAAGAGTGAAGATATTCCAAGATCAGCAGTCCACAAGCTTTCCTGCAGTCAGAAGAGCTGATGATGTAGTTTCAGTCTAAGTTTGAAGTTCTGAGAACCTGGAAGGCCAATAGTATTAAGTTCTAGACTGAAAGCTGGCAGGATTGAGACCCAAGCATTAATTTTTCATTTCTAGTCTCAAAGTGGGAAAAGACTGTCTTTGCTCATATTGTCATCTAGAGGACTTTCCTTCAGCCATTTCGCTCCCTTCAGGTCAATTGGTTGGATGAGGCCATGCACATTGAGGAAGGCAAGCTGGTTTAACAGTATATGGAGTCAAAGGATGTTAATCTTATCCAGAAGCTTCCTCACAGACAACCAAGATAATTTTTAACCAAATATATGGGCACACTGTGGGTCAGTCAAGTTGAAACATAAAATTAACCATTACAAGAACAAAATGATTAGCAGTAAACATTGACTACCTTGAGGTACCAAGGTTTAGCCTTATATTTGCCACTTTTCTGATGTTAGGAATGAGTTGTATTCAGCTGTGAATTCCACAAAAACACTACAGAGTGGATCACAAGTTACATTATGTATCTGCCTCACACAGCAGGAAGTCCAAACATAAGCAGTCATGGCTTCTTGTTTTCTCCTCTTGTCCTACTCTACCCTTTGGGGTGGTTGACACACCTCAGGTATCCTTCCAGGCAGGAAGAAGAGAAGTGGTGGGGCAGCACTATTAGACTCTGATTTCTGTCATGTCCATCACAATGGAGTAACAGGGCCATTCATGGCTTCCAGGGAAGCAGGGAAGGTGAGTTTTCACTTCCTGTACTCTGCATTAGGGGAAAACAAACATGAAATACTACAACAACACTAAGCCCCAAACTCTCTTCCTCACCAATTAATGATTAGGTAACACTGTATGTCTTCGGTTTTTAAAACTGTGCCCCCATACTCACCCAATTTTCTATTGGAGACTTCCAGTAGGCAACTAAAATAACTACAGTGTGTTTACACACCACCAAAATGATAAACATTTTAATAAAATTATTTAAGCACACTCAAATAATAGTCATGTTTATAGCCTTCTTTGAAGAAAATTATTTTTTTAACTGAAGTGACAGGATCAGTGGATTACTTTATCACTCTGTCAGTGGCCTGGGACACACACTACTTCCTCATCAAAATGGCCACTGGTTCAGGGCAGCCATCTTGTCCAATGTGCCCATGGTCTCACTTCACTGTGATAGGTTGTGACAAAAATCACTGTTTCCTCTCTAGTCCTGCTCCTTGGTCAGAGTTGGTTCATCTAAGGATGGACAGCTGATGAAACCCAAGCCAGACTTCTCCTTAGGAATTTTAAAATCAAAACCGAGAGAAACCATTTTAGTGTCTCCCAGAATGGCTGAATTCTAAGACACAGAATCAGAGAACTATTTGTTTCTACATCTGATATGTTGACTGAGGAACACAAGAAACCAATCCTCAGAGAACTCAGAGAAAGAGAACAACAAAGTAGAAGAGCACAAAGAAACACAGACAATACTTCGCATGAACAAAGCTGTGTTCAATCCCCAGCATCACAAAAAAAAAAAAAAAAAGAAAAGAAACACAGACAAAACTTGGATTCTAGATCATTCTTGAAGCACAGCCACGTTCCTGTGCTTGGTTTGGTTACTGACCTTTAATTATGGTAAAAAATATGAGGGTTAGTTCAAAGTAGTGCTCCATTATTTATAACCAAATATAACACTATAAAATGCAAGGTTATTACCATGCATAAAAAATTATGTCTATAAAAGGATTACTTCTGTTATAACAGAATGAATTACTTTCATTAATCTAAAGACATAATTATAACCTCTGGACTATAATTAATCAAATTTTAGTCTTATTTCTTCACTTATTTCTAATCCATCACACAGTATAGCAAAATGTGATAAAATGCTTGAAACAGCAATAATAAAATTCAAGACATAAAAATAAAATCAGGAGGAGTGCCAATACATCAAGAGGAAACTTGATGTATTTTACAGGAATAAACTAGAGAGGACTTTAGTGTAATATAGGGATTATTATTGTGAAAAGGTTTGGTTTGGGATTTGCTTTGAAAATTAAGAAAGTGTAATTTTCCACTTATTACAGAAAACCCATCTTAATATTTGATGTGAAAATAATTTTATCAATCTTATTTTTTTAATTTGTATTTTTTAGTTGTCAATGAATCTTTATTTAATTTATTTATATGTGGTACTGGGAATTGAACCCAGTGCCTCACACATGCTAGGCAAGCACTCTGCCACTGAGCCACAACTTCAGCCCCCAATCTTATTTTTCTTTTCTTTTTTTTTGGTACTGGAGATTGAACTCAGGGGCACTCGACCACTGAGCTACATCCCCAGCCCTATTTTGTGTTTTATGTAGAAACAGGGTCTCACTGAGTTGCTTAGTGCCTCGCTGTTGCTGAGGCTGGCTTTGAACTCGCAATTCTCCTGTCTCAGCCTCCCAAAGTCCTGGGATTACAGGTTTGTGCCACTGTGCCCAGCTCCAGAATCTTATTTTTAATAGCTAATTTTAAGATGCTGAAACCTAGAAGTTCTGACAAATTATGAGACAAATTATGTCTCATTGAAAATAAATCTATACTACTAAGCACTAAATCCTGAGTTGGTGGTGGTGAGAGATTGTACCATGTAACATACTATATTGCTAATTCTTAAAGTTTTTTTTTAATAAAACTACAAGCAGGGCTATCTCAAACATCTTGTTAATGAGCCTTATTCTGCCTCCACTGGGAATGCAGATGGAGTTTGCTTCTAGCCCTTCTGGAGGCAAATGAGGAAATGGGACTGATGAGGTTATGAATCCAGATGAAATCTCTCATGAAGGGATTCTCATTCGTGCCATCTGCTCAGGCTGAGCTGGAGATGAAATATAAGGTGTCACTGGCACAGTCCCTGGAGGACTGTCACCAAATGATCTTCCTTCAAATATGCCTTCAACTTATCACAAGCTGCTTTAATTCCTCTCCACTGTGTTCATCCACCTGTCATCTGTCTTCAGTTTCCCCTTGATCTTTAGACATTTCACTGATGCAGCTGACCAGCCTTTCCTTGAAATAGGCTTCTCTGCCTCGGAACTTCCTCCACACAGTCGCAGAATTTTGCCTGGCTTCTCAGACACCAGCTTCGTCCTCTCTTATCTGCTAAACATAAGTAATTTTTGAAACTTTTATCCTTCGCCATCTAAGGAAGCATGATCTCTATACTCCCTCCCCTAGAGAATACACATACTCCTTCCTGTGGAATGACATCTGTGTGCAGATTCCCACACCCTTTCCTGAGTTTAGTTTCCATTATTCCCTGAGCCAAATAGACACTTCCAGCTGGATTGACCCTTCAAATTTAATAAATCGCAAACTTCACACATCTTTAAACCTGAAAACTGTGCACTCCTGATTTTTCTAGTGCTATTAATGGCACTGCTATATTCACAGTCTCCTAGGTTTCATAAGGGAAATGTTTTAGAATTTGCATCATCTTTCCTTTTTTTTCCTTTAAAATGAACAAATTTTAGCTTGTCTTTGCAATTTTGTCCCCATGTATTTCTTTTTATTCCAGTATTCACTGCCACCTTTTGCCTCTTACATTTGGACCATAGAAGTCATTTGAGGGCTGCTCTTCCATTCCACAGTCCTGTCCACTGCTGCCATTGAGGCTGAGGCTGCATGTTCTGTCCCATGACAGCCATTGAAGAGCACTCCAAGGTGTTCCAAGTCCAGGAAATGAATTGCAGGAGTCTCTTACCTTGAAAAGACTCTATGCTTTCTTTATCATAACATTTCAGAGGCCAGATTCAATGGGAGGATAACCAAAGAACTTGTACATGTTGCTGTTCCTCTGCAAGGCAGAGGAGCGACTGCTTTTTTGCAATCTGACCATATATCATAATAAAGGTTTTTCATCATATGGGGGTGTAGATATGCGGTGAAGTGAGGATACCAGTTACTTGGTAGTCTTCGAGTATGCTTTATCATACGTAAGTAGCTTTCCTCTCTACTTACGTTTTCTAACACTGTGGTAGGTAGAGTATTACTTGTTTAAAAAAATAAAATAAAAGCTGCCCTGAATAAGGGAAATTCTGCCTTTCCTTCTGCATCTCTTCTTTGTGTCTAGGATAAGAAGAGCTCATCCATTGGTTCTTGACTTACCAAATAAAATAGTCATTGGCGTATGTTATAGTAGCAGTCATGAGTTTGAGTAGAAAGTGGGTAGAAATGGTCAGTTTTGATATACATTCTAAAGTTACCACTGTGGTTACCAAAGTTAACAGTTTCTGATGTTAACTTTGTCTACAGGCTTAATTGTCTAGCTTTCTCTCTGGTAAACATGCTTTGGGGTCTTCTATATAATTCTGTGATTTGTCTGGGAAAAGGAAGTTAAGCCTTATTGAATTAGCTTACACTTTTTTAACTAGGAAAAATATATTTACTAAGAACATGTCAGTGATATATCCTAGTATATGTCATATAAATAGAAATTTATTTAGAAGTTTTACTATTCCTTTTATGTAAGAGTAAAATGTATTGTTTTTTAAACAGTATTACTGAGAAGTATACTGATAAGAAATAGTGAAACCTAGACTTAAAATCTTAATTATGAAATCATTTATTTTCTACCATAAAAATACCTGCTTATATGTTTAATTGTTTTAAAATATTGGATGCTGTTATGGTCTCATGTAGGAGACAATACAAGGACGTTCAGAAGTGAAATGATTAGGTCATGAGAGCTGTAACCTAATCAGCGGTTTAATCCATTGATGGATTAACTAGGTGGTGATGGTAGGCAGATAGAGTGTAGGTAGAGGATAGGCAGATAGAGTGTAGGTAGAGGAAGTAGGTCACTGGGGGCATGCCTTTGGAGTTTATATTTTGTCCTTGGTGAGCAGAGATCTCTCTCTTCCTAGTTGTCATGCCCTAAGCTGCTTTTCTCTGCCACATTCTTCTGCCATGATGTCCTACCTCATCTATGAGGTAGGGTTCAGAGCTATGGAGTTGGCCAACCCTGAACTGAACCTCTGAAAACATGAGCCAAAAATAAGTTTTTCCTTCTCTAAGTTGTTCTTGTCTGATATTTTGGTAACAATGATGAAAAGCTTACTAAAAAAGATGTGTTTTATAATCAGTGTCAAGTATAATTTGCTAGCTCCCAGAGAGAAGATAAACTAATACACAGATGTGAATGACTAAAAATACAAATTTGGTTATTGACCATCCAATTCTTATCTCAATTAAGAGCTTTCATTAATAACATTACACTCTGGTCAAATATTAATTAAGCTCATATCTCCAAACATTTCTTCTAAGGGTAATATTATGATGTGGACTTGAAATGAAGGTTATTTTATATCCATAAGTTTATATGTTGTCCCAGGTGATATAGTGAAAGTTTAGGGGAAAAGGTAGAGAATTGGTTTGTTTTTTTTTTAAGACAGCAGAGGTTACTATAGCCAATGTAGGTGTTATTAAAGTCTAGCACCACAGCATCAAGTGTCTATCTGTTGAAAGGTCCCAGCTGGCTTATAAGACAAGCTATTCAACTCCCAGTGGTACATCATTTAATTAACAGAAGCAAAACTACACATTTAGCTAAATTGAAAGCTGCAATGCATCTCTGGTGCTCTTCAGGGTGTCTCAGGATCATGATCAAGCCTGTGAATAGCAGTATGACATTTCTGATGATGTATGTGACTGTTGCAAGCCAACAGTGAGTTTGAAAATCTTTATATTCTAAATGTGAAGAAGGTTTAAACCAATCTTTCTCAATGTATGTTAGCGGACTTTTGCACTGGAATTAATTGAGATGCTTAGTTATAATTGACCATATCTCTAGGGTCCAGTGCTTATCCTCAAAGTCATATCAGGAGGGTAGGGTCAGAAATACTCTTTTTATTATGTTCCCAAGATGGTTATGATGTCCCTTAACATTCAGGACTCTCTTTAGACTCACAGTTTGTGAGTAATGCTGAGGAATGAGGTAGAATGTTACTACATGCACCATTTATGGTTTATTAAACTGAAAAGAACACTTGTGAACATTTAATGTGAGTTTTTTTTTAAGTAAAATGTTGGTACAGTGAATCCTAAATTCCAAGGTATTTTATAATTAAATAACTATATGTCAGCACCAGTGAACTTACAAGTGTATATAAAAAGAATGTGATTAGGTTACTTTATGGACACTGTCAAACCGCTCTACATGGGCACAGCCCATTACATCCTCTCTAAACTAAGTCACCCTCGTCAGTAGTAGGGTGGATCCAAGATGTAGCCTATGGTTAAAAACTGGAAAAGCTTAGCTCATTTGTTTAAGAAATGGCCAATTCACCTAAACTGAGACAAAGTATTTAAATACCACTTAGAAGAAAACATGACAGTGAGGCTGACTATGTAGGCTAAATATAAATAACATACAGTGTAAGTGTGGATAAACTGCTCTCAACCAGGACAGTTTTACTCACGGGAGAGGCTGTCTCACTGGTTCTGGGGAAAGGGGAGATACTGGCAGCCAGTAATACTGCTACGTGTTTCAATGCACAGACAGACCCTGATCACAAAGAATTACCTGGCCCAGGATGTCAGTAGTGCTGGGGTTGAAAAACTCTGTTGTAGAGAGCAACCCTCTGGATTTCCAGGCTAAAATTCTGGACTTAGAAATAAAAAAGAAAACCAAGAATAGAATACCTATTTTTCCTTCAACAACAAAACAAAGCCACCAATTAGAAACTTTTGGCAGGAAAGAAGAAAGTCCCGATAATTATGCCTAAAACATTCTTTTGCCTTATAAGCTGAAAGAAAATTCTCAGACTGGCCAGTGATATTTATAAAAGGCCAACCTAAAAGTCTGAATATTAACATTCACTAAAGAAAATGTGACAGGAGACAGAAGAGATAATAAAGGGAGGATAAAATGAGAGGATGAAAATAGTAACAATTAGAATTGGAATAAAGGCATAACTAGCTACCTTGCTCATCCAAAAGAACCCTGGGGGCTCAATATAGGAAGAAAAACAACAGCATAGATAAGAGTTACTTTCATATTCTGTTATCTAATTTAAATCTGACAGTAGCATCTTGAGATAGATTGGGTGTGCTCATTTTCTAAATGAGAAAAGGAAAGGGTTAGCATGTGACCAGACTTGGCCAACTGGATTTCTTGGTTTCTGCCAAGGAATCTAAACCTAGAAGGAGGGATATGAAGACAAAAGGATATTGAAAGACTATTCCTGGAAGAAATAGTGATAGAGTGAGTTGGAACCCTGTGGTTCCATGGCCAGCAGCCATCATTACAGTGTTAGAAGGGCATGTCAGGCAGCAGTGGTGCCCCACTCCTAGAAAGTCCTGGCTATATTCACTGCTTGCTAAGCCCCCAATTTTTGTCATTGTTTAATCTTGATTCTCTGGCATTTCATCCTGTTAATAAAATCCTCATCTCCTTCCAATAATTTGTTTTCCTCTGAAGTTTACCAGGGTCAGTTTCAGCAGTTTGCAAACAAGAAGCCTGACTGGTTCAGGGCTGGAAGAGAAAGATGGGGGAATTTTTTAGTGGTATATACCTAGGAAATAGAAAATAGAATTTCAAAGAAAAAGTAAAGCTGTCCGTCTGCCACAGTTCATTTTATGCTGCTGTAATGAAATACTATAGACTGGGCAATTCATAATGAACAGACTTTTTTTTTTTTTGTCTCAAAGTTCTGGAAGTTGGGAAGTTATGATCCAAGGGCTGAGTCTGGTGAGGGCCTTCTTGCTGTGCAATGATATGGCAGAAGGCATCCTTGGGGGAGGGAGCAAAGGAGGAGGCCAGACTCATTCTTGGTAGGATCCCACTCTGAAGACAGCAAGCAACCTCTGGAGATAATGGAATGAATCCATTCATGAGGATGGGACCTCCATGACCTGTCACCTCAGAAAGTCCTCAGTCTCCACATTTGCACTGGGGACAGAGTTTTCAGCATGTGAACTTTGCAGGGACACATTCAGGCCACAGCACTCCCTCAACTGCCCCATTCCAGGAACTTGCCCCCCTGAACATGAGGCAATGTTTCCAAGCAAACCACGCAGGACTTGTGTGGCTGCGGAATGGGAGGAGGCAGGAAGGGGAGAACTCTAGAAGCCTAGATTATCCTTCTCCCTGGCATTCAAAAGATGCACATTTCCTTAAAGTAAAATATCTGAACTTTGTATTTTAAAACTTCATGTTGCTGGCCCCCAGTTCATTCTTCCCCAAATTCTTGTTGCTTCTTTCCTGTCATCCTTGCCTCAGCTTAAATGAATTTTCCTCACAGATGGCCTCTCTGATACCCACAGTAGGCTCTTGTCCCAATCTCTTGCCACAAACACCATTTTGTTTTCCTCAAAGCACTTAAGAGCCCTAGATCTTTTTTTTATCATTGTCTCTTCACGTGTTTATCTCCTCCACCCTGCATCCCATCTTGTTTCCAACTGTATCCCCAAAACCCAGGCTGGCCCTGGCATGAAGTGAGTGTTTTTTGAATGAGTGGATAGTGGATGACATCCAAACTCCTTAGCCTTTCATATGCTCTCAGTACTTTCAAACTAACTGGAACTCATGCACTCTTGCCATGTGGAGATTAATGGTAGCGTAGGAGAGTTATTTATTTATTTAGTTGGACAATAATCCCAAATGTTCTAAAATTTTAAAATTGTTAAAAATGAAAGAGGTAAACAATCTTATCATCTATGATTTAGTTATCTCTAATTAAAATAAAGATACCTTGAAAGATGTTAAATTGTACAGAAATCCCATTATATGACTCAGGTCTATCTTCCTCAAAAACATATCTTAATTTGATGTGGCAAAATATCTTCATGTAAGAAATATAAAAATTGTTGACTGAGCATCTACTAGGTATCATGCACACTGTTATTGTGGGAGAACTGGTTGTGAACAAGGTAAATATAGTCTTTACCCTTCATGAACCTGTAATTCTGTGGAGGATCTAGATAAGGAATCCAAAACACATATGGTAAACAGTGTGACAGAGCATTTAGGGCCACAGAAATATGTGGGAGTGGCACTTGCTCCAGGCTGGGATGGAAGGTGGGTGATGGACAGGGCGGCCTAAAAGCTGAGATCCTCAGGTGGGTTAGCTGAGAAAAGCCGGGAAGGTAGGAGAGAATGTGGGAAATCAGCACACACAAAGAGGAGTCTCCTGAGGGGATCAGGCTGAAGAGGTACACATTGACCACATCATGCAGGACTGAAGTCAGCGTGGTCCTGGGCCACAGGTGACATGTTTCCTCTAGCTTCATTCCAATGTTTGTGTGTCTAATTCCTTTCAACCAATGCATAGCCTAAATATCACTTCTCTCAGGAAATCGTTCCTAATCTTCCAAGGGGAATAAACCCCTCTCTCCTATTGTTTAACACTTTATTTACAGTCTGTCCCGTATGGCTAGGCAGGTTGTGTACTGCACAACTTACCCAACCCTAAGTGGCAGCTCTACTTATAAATATGTACTTTTGAACAAACCATATCTTTTCCACTAGTGTTTAAGCCACTCGAGAGCACAGATCCAATCGGACTTTTCATATGGTCTTTGGTGTGCAAAACTTTTCTCTGAACTGACAATTCAGTTGGTTTGTATTAGTATGAATTTGGAATATTTGTTATTATTGATTCTGCAAGAAACGTTAAGAAAACCTATGTACATATCTGTACAATGGTTGAAGACTCATTAATGGTATGTTCCTAACAGTGTTTAGATGTGGTGGAAGTGAGAACCTGCCCCTGCTCTGCTCTGAAGCTCAGTCAATCCAGCTGTTTTCTTCTTAAATTTTGCGATTCACTTTGTGTTGTTTTGTGATGGTTCCATGACATCAAAGGGTTCACAAGAACTCCATCTTCTAAGGTTACCATTGGGTTTAAGTCCTCAAGTGTGTGTGTGTGTGTGTGTGTGTGTGTGTGTGTGTGTGTGTGTAAGTTGTTCCAGTATGAATGCTTTTGAAACATCACATTATCAGGACTACTCTCATTGAGAGATTCCACATTCCTTCCTTCCTTTCTTCCTTCATTTCCTTCCTTCTTTTTTCTTCCTTGCAATGGTAGAGCAGCCATTTGAACTCTGCACCTGTTAGCCAGAAGACCCATCTCACTTTAGCTCTTAACTGCTTTCCTGAAGGCGATGTTGAAACACCCACATCTCATCACCATCTGGTGCCCTTAACCTCGGCAATCCTCGTAGGAAGTCTATGCTTAAGGGTGTATGCATGTGTGTTGAAAGATCTATTCAGGGGAATTTTTTTCTTCTTAAAAATCTTTGGTAACTCAGAAAAGTTTATTCTTATCCTACATCCTTGGTCTGGACATTCCAGCTAGAGAGTCGGGGTTCTGACTGTTTGGAAGGGTGTTGATATACCACAGAATTCCACTTTTCTCTCATGGGTTTTACACACACATACAGTTTGTTCTCTCAAAAACAAATCCTCTTGTAACTCCCTTCATCTCTCTGGGTGGATCTGAGCATCTCCAGGAAACCTCTCTTCAAGTGATATCATTTCAGGGCTGGTAATTCCCACCCCTTGTTCATCTCTGATGTTGCAGCGCCAATGGCAACTGTGAAAACACAAGTGTGATGTAAGAGTAGCACCACGTTAAGCCCTGAGAGACACAGTTAGTTCATTGAAGGGGCACATGCCTGGGGAAATGAGAAGCAGCACAATTTAGTACTAAAGAGAAGGGAAAGGAAATGAGTCTTGCCAGATGTTCTCAAGGAAGGCTGTAGACATGCAACAGAAGTGCGTGGAAAAGGATATGCATAACATTGGAATCTTAACAATCTACCTTACATTTTACAGTTTGGGTTATAGAACATGTGTCAACTTAAAATGTTTTTCCCCTTTTTCCAAGCAGGTAAGTTTAAAAAAAAAATCATCAAATTTCCTTACTGGCTTAAAACTAAATCTGCTCCATTCATGAAGAGATGGGCTACTTGGGATTCAAATCCTTTCTATTTCAACAGTTGTCTAGAATTGAAACAGTATATGTAATTGATTTTGCCAGCTTTGGAGAGGTAGTATCTGTGCTGAGGGAAAAGAATCCAAATTTCTAATAAATTATATATCACCAGGCTGTGCTCTTACTTCAGTGGGAGTGAACATTTTATAGAAGAAAACAAATCTCTAAGACAAAATCACTCAAATCTGCATGCGGGTTTCTTGAGGGTTTATTCACATGAGAATACTTATTTTACTTATTTTTGTCTCATATAAGTGTAGAGACACTGGTTGAATAAATTTAAATGAGATTTCACAGTGAGAAGAGCTCGTGATTTTTGTCTTGCCAAGATTTGTGATCCATCAGATGTTTCAGAATTAACCCAAATCAGAATATAACAAGGGAATTTTCAATATGCAAGTACTCTGGATATTTGCAGGTTGTATTTTACACTCAGCATTTCCAAGGTAAAAGTTTTAGAGTCTTGAACTACTAAGCAGTTCTCTGATACAGAAATAATTTTATAATGACAACCTATCAATTCCCTTTCCCATAATAAAAAAAAAAAAAAGAAAAAAGAAAAGAGACTATTCAACAAATATTTTTTTAAAGTGACTATGATATGCTAGCCACAGTTCTAGGTGCTAGGTAGGATTTTTGGTTTATGATGCAAGATGGAAATGGAGTAGACTGGGGATAAGCAGATTTGTTGGGACGTCCAAACTTCTTCCGGTGATGGGGAACCATTCAGGTTTTGTTTGTTTGACTTTTGAGCAGGAAAATGGCATGATTAGAGCTGTAACTCCCAGGAGACAATAGGCATCTGAGGGTAAGCAAGGGTGTGGTTCTAGTCTTGCTTCTAACCTTATTGAACCCGTGGCAGTAAACATTACTTAAGCTCTCTTTAGTATGTTATCATTCAAGGTTGTTTATTAAAGCTTCCGGACTATCTGAAACTAGGCTAGGAGCTGCTAATATCAACATGGATGAGACATTCCCTAGCAGAGGAGCTTGTACCTCCTTGTCATTAGCGAGAGCACAGCTAATTGTAATATGGAGTTAGATTATTTATAGTTGAGTTTCTGGTGCAAGATCAAAGTATTATGGAAGTTCCAAACTTGCGATGATTATTTTTGCCTAGAATTGCTACAAGTGAGCTGGGGAAGTTGGTGAATTGCCCAGGTATTGCAAGATTGGTAGAAAGGGAAAGACTTGGTCGTTCTGCGAAGCTGCCCTGAAGTCTCTGTGCATGCTAATTAGATGTGGTCTTTATGCTTCCCTCTGACTCTTTTCTCTGTACATTTTAATTTTTCCCATCTTCCCCACAGCGACTGTTTGTTTTATAGGTCTCCAGCTATTACTAGGTGGAGCTATTAAGCAAATTGTCAATGAATGACACTTTTGAAAATGTTTTTATTAGTGCATTATAGTTACACATAATTGTGGGGTTCATTTTGACATATTTATAAATGCATAGAATATAATTTGTTCCATTTCAATCCCTGGTATTTCCCCTTTCCCTTTCCTTCTCTTTTCCCAGATCACCTTCCTTTGATCTTTTATTTATTTATGTATGTATGTATGTGTATGTATGTATGTATGTGCCAGGGCTCGAACTCAGGGGCACTTGACTGTAGCGAGCTGTCCGTGGGCTGTGTGTGGACTACCACGCAAGAGTTCCACACAGCACCAGAGATAAGGCTGACCTGCTGTAGTCGTGCAGCCCCTCTGAGATGGGTAAGACCTGCCAGAATGCCAGTCAACCTGCTGACTGCCAGACTCTGCCTTCTTCCTACCCTGGGAAAGAATGTTCAATGGAAGTTCTTTGAAGTCCCTCAATATAAATAAAGCACATGTGGGGTCCATTCTGCCATTTTGTCATTTTGCCAGTTTACGGAAGCCAGAAGAACCATCTGGTTATAGGCCCGTCCAACCTCTGTGTTTTAAAACTATTTTCTGTATTCTGTGGTTTTTTCGCCATTTCTTTTACTCAGTCTTTTACCGGTCAGGGAATCTCATCCCCACCATCCACACTTGACCACAGAACCACATTCCCAGCCGTATTTTGTATTTTATTTAGAGATATGTTCTCACTGAATTGCTTAGCACCTTGCCATTGCTGAATCTCACCTTGAACTCGTGATCCTCCTGCCTCATCCTCCTGAGCTGCTGGGATTACAGGCATGTGCTACTGCCACCAGCATACTTATTTATTTTAAATTGGTGCAGTATAGTTATGCATAAAAGTAGAATTAACTGTGATATATTCATATAGGCATGTGGCATAATTTGGTCCATTTCATTTTGCATTCTTCCCTTTCTCATTCCTCCTCCATTCCTCTCAATTCCCTTCTTATACTCCACTGTTCTCCCTTCCATGCTCATGAGATCCCCTTTTTAAAACTTCTTATTTCTCTTCAGCTTCTGCAAACGAGAGAAAACAGTCCACCCTTGACTTTCTGAGCTTGGCTTATTTCACTTACCTTGATGTTCTCAAGTTCCATTCATTTACCAGCAAATGGCATCATTTATTTTTCTTTATGAATGAGTACAACTCCATTGTGTATATATACCACATTTTCTCTTTCCATTCGTCTGCTGATAGGTACCTGGACTGGTTCCATAACTCAGCTATTGTGAACTGCACTGCTATAAGTATTGGTGTGCATGTATTGCTACAGTGTGCTGATTTTAGTCTTCCTGGATAAATACCAAAGAGTGGGATAGCCAGGCATATGCAATGGACTAGAACTGAAAATACAGCCAAATCCGCATAGATACAGTTATCTGATCCTTGATGAAGTAGCCAAAAACATAGTTGGAAAAGACAGTATTTTTAACAAATGGTGCTAAGAACACTGGATATCCATATGTAGATGAAAAAAAATCCCTATCTCTGACCCTGCACAAAAATCAAAGTGAAACAAAGACCTAGGACTATATCAGAAACACTGCAACTATATTAAGAAAACATGGGGTCAACACCCTAACATAGCAGTATAGGCACTGACTTCCTTAATAAGACACTTAAAGCTCAAGAAGTAAGACCAAGAATCAATAAGAGGGATGGCTTCAAAATAGAAAACTTCTTGGATGTGAGGGCAATCTGGCTGCAATATCAGTCACCCCATTGATCACCAGCATTGATTCAGCTGTTCTGGCTGGCTAGGTGGGTGTCCCCTGCCTCCTTCACTGCTCCATGTGCGTCCCTCCCAAAGCTGCATGCTAGGTTGAAGAGGACAACCTTCCTCAACATTCTTCAGTCAAGGGTATACAAGTAGCTGTGCTCCCCTGCTAGAACCTCAAAACAAGCTCTCAAAATAAAACGCTTCTGCATAATAAGGAAATAATTTAAAGCATGAAGAGAGAGCCTACAGAATGAGATATAACCATTGCTAGCTACTCTTCCAACAGGGAATTGATATCCAGAATATATCAAGAACTCAAAAAACTTAACACCAAAATAACAACCCAATCAATAAATGGAAAAATGATTGAAAAAGAGATTTCTCAAAAGAACTAAAAATGGCCAACAAATATATGAAAAAATGTTCAACATCCTTACCAATCAGGGAAAAAATGTAACTCAAAACTAGATGAAGACTTCATCTCCCTCCAGTCATAATGGCAGTTGTCAAGAATACAAATAATAATAAATGGCTGGGCGCGGTGGCACAAGCCTGTAATCCTAGCACTTTGGGAGGCTGAGACAGGAGAATCGTGAGTTCAAAGCCAGCCTCAGCAAGGGCAAGGTGCTAAGCACCTCAGTGAGAGCCTGTCTCTACATAAAACACAAAATAGGGCTGGGGATGTGGTTCGGTGGTTGAGTACCCCCGAGTTCAATCCCTGGTGCCTAATAATAATATAATAATAATAATACTGGCAAGGATATGGGGGGAAGTTACCCTCATGCATTGTTGGTGGGACTGCAAATTAGTACAACCACTTTGGAAGGCAGTATGGAGATTTCCTAAAAGACCAGGAATAGGATAGATGACACTTCTATGACAGGGATGATCATAGAAGCCACTTTGTGAGGAGAGGAAATATTCTGAAGAAGGCCACAGAGTATGATGAGAAACTCAAGAGTGTCTGATTTGGGAACTACTTCTGGTAAAATTCACTTTCTTTCTTTCAGGGACTCACGACTTTGCATTTTAAATTTAACTTAATTATTTTTTATGGAGCTCTACCACGGAGCAAATCGGAAAAGTGGGGTAGCGCAGCCATTCTTTGACTTTTCTTGCACTGAGAAAAACTGTTCAGCAGTTTTTTTAACTTTTTTTTAATATTTTTTAGTTGTAGGTGAACAGAATATCTTTATTTTATTTTTATGTGGTGCTGAGGATCAAACCCAGTACCTCACGCATGCTAGGTGAGCACGCCGCCACCGCGCCATAACCCCAGCCCAGCTTTCTTTACTTTTCAAACTTCCAAATTGTTACCCTTTTTGACAGTAATGAATTTTCAGGAGAGAATCAAAAGCAGGCAGATGCCTACTTCTCCTTGGATAGACGAGAAGGAGCAACCAGGCAAGCCTCAGGGAGCATATTTCAGGCAGAGGGGCAAAGTCAAAGTGGTGCTGCCAGTCATGTCTGCGTGGCCCAGTGGAAGAAGGTGCTTTCAGTGGGCTATTTCTACCTACTCTAGATAGAAAGCTACCTATTATTATTCATTAGTCAACTCCATTTTCCATTTATTATAGTCACTGTTTTGCCATGGGAAACCTTTATTTTATGCTTAAGAATCCTTGGTAGCTGCCAAAGCAGACAAATCTGAAAAATAAACACAAAAAAAACCAGAATGAATAGGAATGTTTTATTTTTGTCTGTTGTTTTTAATGTTTTCAGCGTTTTTAGTATATAGAAATGAGACTCTCCTAGGGAACCAACAATAAAATTCTGACCGAGAAAGTCTACTAGGGCACATTGCTGAGGATTCTATCAGCCCCAAATCCCAATAACTCTCAAATTTGCCCTTCAATGGCGTCAACAGAGGAGTCAGGTACAAGAAATGGCAGAGACGGAGGCAAAGTGTGCCCATTTCTTCTCTCTGTGTGGTGGACAGGGATGACAAGAGCCCAGATCCCGGATCTGAACTTGCCTCCTGTTTCACTTGAGCTGAGAGCGCCAACTGCTCACCTGAAGTCAAGAATGCAGGAAGTAGAAACTGTGCTCTCACGTCACCTTGTGAGATCATCATGCCTTTCTTTAGTAAGTGACTTTGTACTCTTTTACTTCTTTTGTCTTCTCCATTCTTCAAGACAGCATGCTGAAATAAGCATAATTTGTTTTTCTTTTTTGCAAAAGCAGTTTTCATCTTTAACTCTGAAATTGCTTTTAAGCATAGAATTCTTTGTTCCATGGGGGAAATTAGAAAATATAAGTAAACAGGATATAAATAGAATCACTGGTAATCTCAAAAGTATCCACTATGAGTATATTGTAAATAAATTTGTCCTTTCCAAAATGTGTATACACATCAAGGCAATCAATCGTGTATAGTCACTGATAAACTGCTTTTTTTCTCTTTAGTATGGTTGTAAGTCTCAAAAAAATTTATGAAAATGGGATTTGAGTTTGTCTCAAAAATGTCCTGAACAGTTCTGAGAGTTTCCTAGGGGATTACAAGATGTGAACTTCAAATGTAATCCTCTTAGCCATTTTCTCTCTCCAAAGCACTAAGCTCTTTCTCCTATATTGCTTTCTCTCATCCCTATCAATAGCACAAATGTGGCTATGTCCCCCTCCCCCCTTCCAGCAACAGCATCTTAGCTGCTGCTGATGGTATTGATGTCTAAGAGAAAGTTCTTGATGCTTGGTACCTAAGAGACACATATCTGCAAAAAGTGCAACACATCCTTCCCTTATTAATGTAATTGAAGCTAATGGAAATGTTTATTCTTGGGCTCAATGTATCTGATTTGTGATCTTTGGTTTCCCTTTTACTCTAGCTTTTTTCCTCTAGTACTCATACATTCATTGGCTCGTTCATTAATAAATTCATGGGGTAGGTAATGGGGAGACAGTGCAGAACAAAACAAACAAGGTGCCTGGCCTCATGGAGCTGAAGTCAAATAGAAAAAGTAGCCATTAACTGGTAAACACATTAACAAATACATGCTTTTACTGGGAGGGAAGATTACAGATGCTGTGTGGGAAAATAATCAAGAGGGCACAGTTTAAGTTATGGACTCAGGAAGGCTGCTCTCAGGAAACAAGTCTATGAGCGCTGGTAAATGAATGATAACCAAGCATCAAGTACCATCTTATCCCAGAGCACCCTGATGCTCTGGCCTTTTTCCTAGAAGTCACCTTCTGGACCCAGCTTGTCCTTAGACTAAACTGTTCCTCCAAGACCCCTCTGTCCTTGATGAGAGAGTTATGCCAAGCTGTACCTCACTCAGATCTCTAACTTTCCAGAATCCTGAAATAAACTCAATTGACAGTTTCAAGGATTCACATTTTTGTATAAGTAATGAAGGAAAACTATCTTCTCCATAAAGATCTTGTGATTCACACCAGATGGTATTTATAATCCAACTAACTACTTGATGAGCTATCAGAGAGGCTATCCTACTCAGTGGTACCATGTGATGCCAGAATCATACAGTAGCTTTCACATGAAGAATACCTTTTTTATTTTATTTTTTCCTCAAACAGGTTTGTATTTATCATTTGAATAATAGAATTTTCACATGAAGGATAGAGGAAGATAGAGCTTGGAGAGGGAGGGAGAAAAGGAGGGAGAGAAAGAGGGAGGGAGAAAAGAGAGAGAACTAAGTGATGAGCAGTTATGGTACTTTAAGTTCCATGGTCCTTCATGCTCCTTGGCTTTCTCTGGCTTAATGACCTAATAAGAATGAGACACAGTTCTACTCCAGTACTTCACTTCATGGTTGAGGCAAGTGTTGCTTGCTCCATTTTTCCAGCAATTTACCATTTATTTAATGACATTTCTCTATGTTCTCCTTCTGTAAAAATAGATCAGGTGATGGGCTGATAATGGGTAATGGGTTGTTTCAGAACAAAAGTTTATGATAACCTTTGACTCATAAAGACTTCCTTATGGATAGGAGCCATTGATGAAAGTGTGTGAAGAAATTACAGAGCTTCTGTGTCTTAGAATGGCAGCTGGAAGCCTGGCATTTTAAAACAGCTTGTTGTGGGCTTCTGAGCATGACTTCTGTGCAGAAATGAAAAGATACATGTACACAGCTCCGTGAGCTGTCAGGGAAATGCTGTGAAGTAAAGCAGAGCTCAAGGGGGTCACAGGAACCAGAGAATCTTTCTCTCCTCATTAGTAAATCTGGGATTGTTTTTATCATGGCACTCTATGATCTTAAATCATCAAAAACTCTCATAAAATGATCGCCACTCCCAACTCCTTAGGATATCATTTCCTGTTTTTCTGAAGGCATTTCTTAGAGTTTAAGTCACCTGTGAAGTCACTTTGCATTGTGATTGAGTTGTGCAGCATACCTGCATTTTTCATGTGCTTTTCTATAGTTGATCTTGCAGAGGTCAATGGAGTGAAGCCAGGAAAAGGGGGACAGAAAAGGAGGATAAGGCATACGCTAATCTCGAGGCAGCCCCTTTACTGGATCCTGTAAGGCAGAGGCGCTGCTGGAGTTCATATTCACTCAGCTGGGCAAGGTTGTGGAGAGTCACTTGCTTTGAGAATGCTCTTGTATCTTTGCCAGGGCAAGAATTCTTTTCCTGTTACTCTGGAAGTATAACAATTCTGCTGCTTGCTAGTCTTTCAATAACAAGAGAGGTGACATTGAGACTTGATTGTGCTGGTATCATTATCTCAGGATACATAAAACCTTGCTAAAAAGACTATTCATTGCTCAAAAATTTTGCTTTTCATAAAAAATTCCTCTGATTGTTCAATCAGTTAGTATTGTAGAAACTTGGAACTTCTTTATGAAATGCAGTATTTCCAAATGAACTTAAAATTAACCATTTTTGTTAGCATAATTGCAAGGATATTTATTAGAAATCATTATAGCTGTATTATATATTGATCCTTTATTCACTGCTATACAATATACCCAGTGACTTTTACATAATCTTACTTAATCCTTACAATGACCTTTTGAGTAAGGAAGTTGTTATGTTATTATTCTTCTGTCATTGATGGAGAAGCTGAGGATCAGAAAGGTGAGGTAAGGTTCAGTTTCACGTGGCTGGAAAGCATTCCTTGTTCTGTCCAACTACAAAGCCAGCAATCTAATCACCAACTCCAATCTCAAGGAATTAATTTTAAAAGACATATTTTGGAAAATGACTTGGTTGTTTCTGAAATAAGAATACTGCAGAATTTTCTTTCTGAAGTTCTAAGAGAAAATATTCATGCTTGCTATCAATTAAATGTTACATCATCCCAAAATTCATACATTGAAAACTCATCCTCAATGTTGTGGTAATTAGAGGTGGGGCTCTGGGAAGGTGGTTAAGTTCTAAGAAGGAGTCTTACTGAACAGGAATAGTGCCTTGTAGAAAAGACTCCAAAGAGCTCCTTTGTCCCTTCTGCCACATAAGGACACAGCAAAAACATGGCCATCTATAAGCCAGGAAGCAGGACCTTAGCAGACATCGAATCTGTCAGTGCCTGGATCTTGGGACTTTCCAGCCTCCAGAAACATTTTTAAACCATCACATATGGTATTATTGTTATAACATCCTGAGCTAAGATGGCACTCATTAATTTTCTCTCTAATGTGCATACATTATTAAGAAGTTAAGTACACTATTCAACTCATACTTTGCCAGTTTTTTAAACACGAAAATATTGCAGTATTCTCAACCTGGAGAAATAAACTGGCTTTGGATGAGCAAGAATCCAGGTCACCTTTAAAATGCCTCAGTGCTTTTTAGCTATTTTTAAGTTAAGATATTTTTGTACTAATATAAAGATGTAAGTAGGACGTATCCAATATAAAAGCTGGGGAAAGCTAATAGTGCTTCTAGAAGAAAACTTCCATTAATACCATTTTGTGTGCTAAAGAACAAGACATATTAAAATACTGCAGTACCAGTTGCAAAGACAAATACTGAGCACTAAATATGTACCAGGAACTCATTGAATTCTCACAATAACTCAATGAAGGAGCTACCCTCATGTTACTGATGATAAAACTGAGACAAAGTTACATAACTTTCCCAAGGTCATACAAATCATCAGGATCAGAATGAAAACAAAGCATCTATCTCTACAATCAGAATTCTCCGTCACTCATTTTGTGCACAGATTTCTATATTTACACATTAAGGACATTATAATGTTTAAATTATGCATTGCATTTGTTTTCTGGAGTCAGCATTTTCTTAATTTCTTTCAGCACAGGAGCATCATGGTGTTATACCTTTTCACTTCATTAATTTATTCATCTGTAATCAACAAATATTTATTGTGTACCTCACATATCATCTACAATGAACTTTGCTGGGCATTTGGGAGAGTTATAGACTCTGTTACTATATTCAAGAACCCACAGCTCACTGGAAGGGGTTGCTATATTAGAGCCAGGCACAGCTAAGGACTGTACAGGACAAGGAATCACAGTGAGATAGGAGAGAATTAAGCACTGCAGGAATCAGCGGGCTCATTTTTATCAGGATAGAAGTCAGGAAAGATTTGTGAAAGACATGACATTGAATATGTCCTGAAGGATATTTGCTATCAGAAACATTACATATGGAAGAGACCTTAGAGACATGTTTCCTGTTTCTCTCATCTTAAAGGTGAGAACACTAGGAACCAGAAAGACGAAATGATCTCCCAAGGTCACACTCTGCTATCTGTAGCTCCCCACTTCATTTCTAAACCTGAATGCTTGCTTAGTGCTTTTTTTCAAATAATTTTGACAGATTGTCCTGATTCAGTATTAGTTACCTTACTCACATCTCAAAGATACTCTCAAGAGGCAAATAAAATAAAACAATGTTAGCAATTAGTAAAAATCATTAAGGAAAAGTAATGCTGACTAGGCAACTCTGGTATGGAGTTTGACAGATTTAGTTCCAAGTCAGACTTGGAAGAGGTGGAGAAGTAGCAGATGGAGTTTTGGGCTAGTAATGACAGCAGGTGGGAAACAGGTGAAAGCAAACAGATGGGCCCCATAATGTAGAAAGACCACCAGCATCACTTTTTCCAGGGCTTTGTCCTCAAGAAGTAAGAAGATGCAATTCAGTTCACTGCAAAAATGTTATTGAGCATAAACTATTTCCAAGATATAATGCTAGATACAGGGAGGAAATTTTAAAATATGGTTATTTCCATGCTGAAGCTCAATAAAAATAGGACATATAAGATAATTACAAAGAGAAAGAACTACAATAAAAAGAATAGAAATGAATAGTACAAGAGAAACACAAAGCTCATGGAAAAAGTGGCATTTAAGATGAGGCTATGGGGCTTAAGGAGCCAGAAAGCAAAGGAAGGGTTCAAGAGAAACAAAAGCTTAGAGGCAAGTAAATGTCAGAGAGGATCTACGTAACTGTAAAAGGTACAAGCAGAAAGCACCCAAGTGTCCTGGAAGAGCTGTATGAGAAGGTGATGGAGGTCCCTAACATCACAGTGGGACTGGAAACAAAGTCACCTAAACCCCTCTTAAATTCCAGTTCATATCTATCATGAACCAGTTTCTACAGTGTCTTGAAGGTTTGAGAGTGAGTAACCTCTAATCTAGAACCTTAAATTTCTTAAACTGGTATTTCTCACTGAATGGGATGTGTGCTACCACTGGAATGCAGATTTTAGGTGGTGTATGTATATTTATGTTAATAATGACAGAATTTTTGTAGGGTTGCTTTGTCTTTACTGCAAGGGATGCTGGTTGGCCTTTTTCTAGTAGTAGAAGTATTCTTTCAAATTTTCATTTAAGTGAAAAACATGCACCAAGTTGAAGAAAAAAAATCTAAGTATTTTCATTGATGTTTGACATTTTCAATTCAAAAGAGTTTTGTAGTTCATACTGTAATATAGCTGGGTTTGCTCTCCCACAAAAATCTATTCATGAATTCATTTTTTTTCACCAAACAAATACTTATATAATACCAACTGTATGTCCTGCTCTAGGTAGTAGTGATATGTTATAAACACAATGAACAAAATTTTTTTGCCCTATGGAATTGACATTCTTTTTTTTTAAATTTTTTTTTAGTTGTAGATGGACGCAATATCTTTATTTTATTTATTTTTATGTAGTGTTGAGGATCAAACCCAGTGACTCATGCATGTGAGGCAAGCATTCTACCACTGAGCCACAGCCCCAGCCCCAAGAATTGACATTCTTATGCAAAGAAACTGACAATAACAATAAAATAATAAGTAAATTACATAGGGTGTTAGTAAGTTTGATAAGTGCTAGAGAAAAGAAAAAATGGAGATGGAGAAGGGGGACTGGGCCACCCACTAGGAAGTGTATATTAGGGAAATGGTCAAGCAGTCCCATTAGGAAGATGCCATTTTATCAAAAGTTTCAGAGGCAAGGGAATAAATCATGCAACTATCTTAGGGGAGGAATAATGTTATGCTTTATTTAATCATTGACTAAAACTGATGTTTCTGCACCCTGAGTTTACACATACCCAGCTCCAGTCGGAGTGAAACACATTAGGAAAAAAACTTGGGTTTCATGGTAACATCACCAATACCAGAGGACACAGAAATGCAGTTTTGTTTTCGGTTTTGGTCAGGGGAGGCAGTCTGTTCTGTTTGAGGCACAAGTTGCAAAGCTAGACATCCATGGAGAAACGCAACAAGCCAATCTAATGTGAACATTGTTTTGGGTTTGAAAAAGTAGATTTTAGAGTCTTTTTTTTATAATATCTAAGACTGTGACACTGCAGGAGAAAACATTAGAAGCCCCTTAGAAGGAGGTAGGCAGTGAAATATGTAATATATAATAAACACATGTCTCTTTCGAGAAGTGTTCCAGGAGAGACAGCAGACAGTGCTGGTTAGAGCTGAGCTCTCTGGGCTGACTCCTTTCTGGAGCACCACCCCAGGGATAGCAATGGCATTGCTGGGCTCTGAAGCTTCAATGGGACAATGTTCATAAAGGTGCCTGCCACAGTGTAAGTCCTCAGTAAATGTAGGCTATTGTTATTTAAAGTAAAATAAATAGATAACATAGTTGCTTAAAATAATAGCAAATGACCTGATTTTATGGTTATTTAAAACTTGGAAAATTTCAGCATTTTTATTTTGATATTAAAAATGGAAGGAAAAAATCAGCTAAATAAGAACTTTTAGGATTAAGCAGCTGTGTTTCTTATTTTTGCAATTACAGAATTTGAATCTGTAATTGATCTGTGATCTGTTGTATTTTATTCTTTTGTTCAGGGAGTCTTAACATTTTTTCAATTAAAAAATCCTTTTAATGTAAAATGTGGCTATTCTGTGCAGAAAAATACATACAAATATCCTAAAATTCATCCAAAATTTAGAAATAAATGAAAAAGACAACAGGAACATATCCAAGTTTTGCTATAGTGTCTAAAAGTCTAAGAAACATCTGATTCTGGGATGTAACTTTGTGTGACTTACTATTTACTATAGATTAGGACCTACCCAGACTTCTTAAATTTATACCTTAATTTATAGAAAATTGATAGGATAGAAATTATTTTTGTCCAGTTAAAATGCAAATGATTTCTCTCTCAAACGTAGATAATCCCAAAGGTCATGTTTTGATCTTCATATAGCTCACTAACCAGTTTTTAATCTATTTCAATAATCATATTCTAGCATTCTTTCTTTTGTTTTCTTTTTGTAGATCTCTTATATCTTTCTCTGTATTATTTTTACCATTTTTCTGGTTTCCTCATTAATAAGTAAATCTTTCCCAAATTATGCTCATTGTGTATTTATAGGAATTACATTTGTAACTTTTAAAAATAATGCTTTTAATACACAATGTATCTATTAGGGTTTAAGCAAAACCATCTCTACAATATTTTTGTGTTTATTAATTATATATAAAATGTATATATGTTTTATATACATATATTTCTATGTAAATACATGTATGTAAGTATATGTTTAAAAATTATAGGTTTTTGATCTTAGAGTATTGTGAAAGCTGGTGAAGAGGTCTCAGTAACGATGTAAGCTATTGTTTCTGTCTCTGGCACTGGCACCTGAAGTCCACAGAGAGCTAATAAAAGAGAAACTGGTGCCTTCCATCATGGAGCTAAATATGCATCCAGTTCAGGATTCAGGGAAGCTGATCCAGCAGGAGGATCTGGCAGGAGCCCAGTTACTGCCCCATGCCAACGAGGTGAGCCTGCAGATAAATGGCAACATGCATGAGTTCCGACAGCCCAGCACCCTTCACCTTTTTGGCATTAAAAAAAAAAAAAAAAAAAAGATAGCTACTGTTCCAATCTGTGGACAAAGGAGTTCTGGAAAACATAGTTCCAACTTAGCCCATTGATACAGTGCACTATAGTACACATCTATCACAATCTATCACAAGATTTGGTGAGATATGTGGAATTCAAAGACACCTCCCCCCCCCCCCCCGCCAAAAGACCATTCATGGATAGTGTAGGGGTTCATGAACCCTGGATTATCAAAATTTCTTTTATAGTTGATCATCATAATAGGAATGGTATCCATGACTCAATTAAGAAAACATTACGGTCTCAATTTAGGCCTTTTGGTGTCAATGAGTTCCAACAGCTGAAAAATTTTATCTAATTTTTATTGCTTTACTCATTTTTCTTTATTACAGAGTAAGTGTTTTAAGAAAACTGCTAGTCTTCTCTAGCTACTAAGGTCACATGCTTGACAATGCTTTCTTTTTTCTTCTTGGTACTGGGGATTGGACTCAGGAGAGTACTTAACCACTGAGCCACATCTCCTGCCTCCCCCACCACCTTTATTTCTGAGATAGGGCCTTGCTAAATTGCTTAGGTCTCGCTAAGTTGATGAGGCTTGTCTTAAACTTGCAATTCTCCTGCCTCAGCCTCCCAACTTGCTGGAATGATAGGCATGTGCCACCATGTCTAGCTTTTTTTTTTTTAAATGTATATTTTGTTTTCCAATTTTTCAAGAAAATGTATATATTATTAGAGATTTATTATGTATGTCATTGACTTTAGTCATGATTAATTACATAAAATAAATGAGTACTTTTTCTTTGAAATCAAGTGTTTTAGATAATCTTAAACTATAGAATTGTGTTGAAGATATTGTTATTTATTTTGGATCATTAAACTTTCTGAGTTATGGGTGCCCCTTCATTCCTATGCTTGTTTTTTAATTTTGCCCTTATGAATATTTTGACTCAAGAGGAACTTTTAATTAGATTGTCCCTTGATATTCTGACAAACCTTCAACTCCACAGAAAGGACACCCCCCCCCCCCATCTGCTCAGTGACATCATGGAAAGCCTTTTTATTACAGAGTTAGAAAATGACAGCTGAGATATTGGGAATTTTTATGCAGTGATGATTTATTGCTGTGAGAACTTGGACAACTGTCCTTTCTGATAAAATATTATCACAAAGAAGTTGCTTCATGGGATTCCAGTGAACATTTATTTTTTCATCAAGTGGTTCTCAAAATCCTACATCTTTCTTGTTTAAATTGTTTTTAGGACACAATATCTTTATTTATTTTTATGTGGTGCTGAGGATTGAACCCAGTTCTTCACACAAGCAAGGCAAGCACTCTACCATTGAGCCACAACCCCAGCCCCAAAATCCTACATCTTACAATGGAATATGATGATACAAGTTTACATGAACATCAATACAAATAAAAGTCTTTTAACCACTTTTAAATTTTTGCCTGATACATTCTTCTCAGTGTTATAAAAACATTACCACATGGGTAAAACAAATAGCAATTGATAGAAATATGACATTAGGACAAAAGGCTATTTAAATTATAAAACTGTATTTATTTAAAACCTATGTACATGGAGAAAATAATTCTTACAACACAGATATTTAGTTAGAAAGCAAACAAGAGTTTTTAGGTTCTGTCATTATGATCTAAAGAAAAAAGTTGTATTCAGGTATCTTATCTATAAAATTAGATTTGTAATTTCTTAATTTTCATAGAAGATGACTTAATTTTATTTATTAATCTTACAGACTTACGCATAACATGGTGTCCAACAGTGGGCAATACTCAATAAACACTTGCAGTATGAGAAAGGATGGAACAAAGAAAGGAAAAATAAAAATCCTATGATACTTTGTCTGTTTAGCAGCCCTCTAATTTCTAACACCAATTGGCATATCTATTCCAAAAGGATGTTCTCCAAATTGAGACATAGCCTTGTTTATATCACAATGTAGCACACACTGTTTGTTCTGTGAGATGTAATACAACCAGGTCCCTGTGGCCAGCCTGATTCCACAAATGGCCTGGTGTCTAGACATTCTGGTCCATCTTTGAGACTTTTCTAATTTTGGGAAACCACAATCATATTCTTTCCATCCCTGATAGTTTAGCTGCACCTGAGAAATGCTCTTCATTGGCTCCTCCTTCATTCAATCATAGTTCTCTCCATGAACAACAGTGGACCCCTACACTGAGTGTCAACCAGGACCCTCATCATAAGAGCCCATGAATATCTGCTAATCCATTTTCTGCTGCTTTCCCATATTAAAAGAATTTGCCATAACACACTCACACATCAGTTTCTGTTTTACCTCGCTCTAAAATATCCTCATTAAATTAAATCCTCATATGCCAATCTCAAGACTTCTGTGTAGTTCTGTGTAGAAGAATCCAGACAGAAACTGTTCTACCAAACTTGTGAAGGAGGAAACAGACATTGTACTGGGCACATTGCCCTTCCTGTATCTCATTTTCTGTTTTCTTTTATTGGCAGTGGTTTATTTATTTATTTGCTGTGCTGGGGATCAAGTCCATGGCCTTGAACATGCTGGGCAAGTGCTCTACACTGAGCTACACTCCCAGCCCCAAGAGTGAGTTTTCATAACTCCAAAGAAAGATGCAATGGAAAATGAGATGGAGAAGGGTTGCGGGTGGGAGAATAGCTCAGTAGTGGAGGTTTGCCCAGCAGGCACAAGGCCCTGGGTTCAATCCCTCAACACCTAGGGGGCAAACCACCATACATACACACCACACACACACACACACACACACACACACCCCTATCACTTTAATTAAAAGGGGGAGGAGGAGCCATGTGGCCTCTCAACAAGTTGGAAGAGAGACAGAAGAAGGGGTCCCTGGGTTAGACGATATGGAGTCTCTCTGGACAGTGGTGATCCGCGGAGCCAATCTCCCCAGGCCCCGGGGTGTAGGTAAAAATCTGCTCTGCCCCAGTGAGACGCAGAGACACCTGGGACAAGAAGCAGGGACACTGGGGCGAAGAGCAGAAAACACCATTTATTCCAGAAACTACAGAAGCTTATATGCACTCTTGGACCAATCAGGTCCAAAGGTCACAAACAAAGGGGTGCTCTTTGGTAAGAGCACAGTCTATTAGCACAGAATGGGGAGAGATGGAAGGGAGGGGTTGGAAGGTATGGAGAGTGCTCCTACACACACCCTCATTCTTAATTGAGTAGTTACCTTTTTAATAGATGTGTATATTTGACAATGCTCCTTCCTACACAAACACACATGGACATACACATAACTTTCAGTGCTTCCCAGTTTTCGTAAGATAAAAGCCAAATCCTAACCTGTCCTCCATGCCTCTGCATGCTCTTGTCTCAGCCTCCTGTCTCTCTCTTCTCCTGTTGTTTCTGCCTTTCATCCACACTGCCATCTTTCATTTCCTGGAAGGGGCCATGATCATTCCTGTCAAGATAAAGACCTTGGAAAACACTGCTCTTTTTAAATTTATTTTTTTGATTGTGGTAAAATACACATAACCTACAATTCCACTTTAAAGTGGACTACTCAGTGACATTTCAGTACATGCAGTGTTGCATAACCACCACCACTATCAAGGCCCAGAACATGCCCATCCTCCCCCAAGGGGGTCCACACATATGACACAGTCATTCCTCAACCCTTTCTACCACCAGACCCTGCCAACCCCTTCTCTGATTTCTGTCTCTGTGCCTTTGCTTATTATAGACGTGACGTGTAAGTGAAATCATGCAATATGTGTTCTTTTACATCTGACTTCTTTCACTTAGCAACATGTTTACAAGGTTCACCCATGTTGTAGCATTTACCAATGCTCCGTTTCTTTTTATGGTTAAATAATATTCTTTTTATGGATAGTGAACATACTGTTATTTTGTGCAGAATGATTTTCCATCCTTCAAGTCAATGACTACTTCCTCCTAGAACTTCCCAGAGACCCAGACTGGATGAAGTCCTGTGCTTCTTACGCCCAGTGTTGCTGCTGCATGGCCCTTATCTCGGCGAGCAAACAGTCAGGAATTATTTGATTAATGGCCATCTCCCCAACTAGACTCCCAGATCTATGAACAAAGAATCATACCTGTATTAGTTCCATATTGAATCCTCAATAGCTACTATAGGACCTGGTACACAAATAATCTTTTTTCATATAAATATTGTTGAAATTCTTTTCTACTAAGGAGTAAATAATTGGTAGGCACCTAATGTTTTTTCGTTCCAAATGGTATTTTGAGTTTGAGAAGAAATAGTGTCATCATAGAGAAATTCCGTGAGGGAATTTCCCTGGTGGAGAATAAAGGCAGGGTTGTTGGGGGGAGACACGTCTTCCTGCTCCTGACTTGCACCATCCAGGGCCTGTTCCACCTGCAAGCCCAGCTCTCTGAGTCACCATTTGCTTTGGGATCTGCCTCTCATTTTTTCTAGACTGAAAATAGTTAGGTTTGGTTCCATTAACATCCTTATCTCACCATAGAAAAGTAGTAATCTGCTGGAACTAATTATCCTTCTCATCCATCTTTCCTCTCCAATATTTATAATGTAAGCCTGATAGAAATTTGATTGGTTTCTGTGATGCCTACAGCTGAAGGCGTTTTTTCTCTGTTAATGGAGTTGTAATTATGTGTTGGCATGTAACCTTCTTTAACTCAATGGCACTGTTTTTTCTTAATCTTTTCCTGATATTTGTAATGGGTTTAAAAGTAGTATTTCCTCTATCCTGCCCTTATTTTACCTTGTACATAAGCCATCTCCTTTGTGCAAGTGTTTGCCGTCTACACAATGCTGTCCTGTCTTTAAATAATTATATTTGGAAAGCTGCCAATCATTTTCTTCTTAAAGCAATGGCAAATTTTTCTCTAGTATTTACAGACAGATGACAATTAAATTGAAGCCCCAATAGAGTAAGAACACCATTTAACAAATTTTCTTGGTGGCAGCATTTTAATTTAAATTTTGCAAAATTACTCATGAGAAAAATTTTCTCCAAAATAATAGTTTTATTCTACAAATGAGCTGCTTGAAATTTTTCTCAATGAGCCATCAGATTGATAGTTGTGCCAAATAAGCTATTGTTTGTGAAAATAAACTATTATCACAGTTTTCACTATTATCTTAGTTTTCATTTATTCTCTAATTTATCACATCAACTCAATGAAAACTGAAATTTTTGTTGTTCCAGGTATAGTCCTCAAATGGTTCTTCTCTCCTCTAGATGGGGTTGGGGCATTAGATTTGGATTAAATTAATAACTACCCTCTGAAGGCTGTGCTGTGAACACCAATGTATTTCAAGAAAAAAAAATTAAAATGGGTCCTCGGCCTTAAGGATTGTCAATAGTCTAACTAATAGTGCTCATGAAATAAATTAAAGGGGGATTATTTAGCTAAAGAGGAAAAATGGAGTAACAGGGGCAAACATTGACAATTTAGATCTAAGTATTTAAGACTGACTCAGATGTTGGTCTGAGTCAGTAATTGATTCCCAGTTGTATGGATCACTATTGGAGTCTGATGTGGTATATTTTAGAATAACATACAAAATCTTGATTGCTTCAATCATAATTTGGCATCTCACAAAGTTTATCTTTGTGTGGATGAGGATTGAATGTGCTCAGCAGGTTAACATGATAGTCCACTCAACTTTGATGTTTTTCTTTTTTTATTCTATTTTTAATATTTTTTTCTCACCTTTTTTTTGCAGAGGGGTGTTTTTTCTTGTTTTATACATTTAAAGATTGCTCTGGTTATATACATATCTTTGTGATGCTTGAAAAAGAAGAGTATACTCAAGCTGGACTGACTTTGAAATGTAGACCAAGTTAAGTATTTGAGCCTGCAAGATTCAGAGATTCTAACCCAGGACCTAAGCAGTAGTAAACTCATCAGTGCAAAAGCCAATCCATAGGCATCCCTGCTCCTAACAGTAGCCGGCCAACTCTGCCAACCAAGTGCCCATCTCTCTTACCATAGGTGTTCTTTGATTTTTTTCAACTATCTTCTCTCTGGTTCAGTTCCTCTAAGTAGATGAAGAGACCTGATAGGGAACACACACACACACACACACACACACACAAACAAGTGGTCTTTGGAATTAAAGAATTCCAAGTTGGAATATCCTTCCCACTAGGGTTAAATGACATTAAGCAAATAACATTTCTTTTTTAGTTTCATATCTTCATATCTTTAAATGGAAATGCTACCTATCTAGTGCTTTGTTTTGACTATCAAATTAAATCTGTTTTTAAACTATCACCTAATGTGGAAATGATTTATAATAGCCCTCAATAATATATCTGACTGGAATTCATCTTATTCTTAAGAAGAAAATTGACAGATTCATTTAATCTTTCATTTAGAAAGGTATGATTATGGAATTATAGTCAGAGAATCCAACTGCTGTCTTTCCTGGAAAAAAAACCACAAATGGGCACCCATACTTGGTCACTGGATATTCCCTCATGTCTGGACTTAGAAATTAGGGAGTTTTGGGTGTCTATGGTATTGCAGCCTAGACATGTATAAAAGCAGTCTCAGAGTTTGGGCATGCACCAGGAATCTCCTACCACTCTGAGTATATAGGGAGAATGCAGAAAAACAAACACTAAAAAAAAGTCACATTCAATTCTGAAAGGTGAATTTTGGATAACATATGACATCTATTTCGTATTTTGTTCTCTTAATATCCCGTCTTCCTGGTCCTATTTCCTGAATAACCAATTAACAGATCAACATCCTAAGATGTTTGTTTCTCAGGCTTTGGCAGGCATATTATGGTTTTTAAGCCTTCCCATAACATGTAAGTCTATTCCTGGGAAGGAATCATTCATTTCCATCTACTGTAATGGGATAGCCCATGAAAGAATCTATTTAAAATGCACATCAGAAAAGAAGCTTTCATTTACTCAAAGTGCCTTTTCATATGGGCATGTTTTTTTTTTTCCCTTGAAGGTGTGGTGTTCTTCAGTGTTGATGTTGGAAGATTCCACAAGTGAGGTCTGTGGCCTTTATAATTATGGATGATTTTGGTATATACCAATGGGCATATCCCAGCTAAATCTGCCTCACAGAAAACTATCTCTAGCCAAACGACCAATTTAAAGGTCAATGTAAATGCTGACATTATTAAGCAATAGCAAGTGAAGAAAGATATTCAACTGTAGTGGAAAGACTGGTGAAAAATGAATAAAAACATTGTTTATACACTGTTCCTTGTCTTCTTCCCAGAAAGGATTCCCTGGGCTTCTTCCTTTTACATTCCAGTGGTTTTATTGTCTCATATTGTCCGGGAGGGAAAAATGATTTTTTTTTTCAATGTCAACACATCCTTAGAATTGGGGGTTTAAAATTCCTTAATTGGGGCTCTAGGGAACTTGCAAGGAAGAACACCAGACTCCCTCATTATCTTAATGGCTTCCCTGAGCTGCTGGGCCTGGCCCTCATTACAACTTGGAGTTTCTCTGTGGACTCTGCAGGTGCCTTTTTGTAGTTCAGGTGGACAGTGAAGAAGTGCTATCTAGAGTAGTCCCCAAAGCCCAGCACTGGCTAAAACTCCCTCTGTACACAGAGTTGTGTCCACTAACCAAACCAGAGGAGCACATGGACCAAATCAAACCATCAAATGATTGTCTATACCTAAGAATGCAGGGGAACGTGACATCTTTACTTACATGATGATGATCCTAAGCTAATAAAGACAAAATAAGCTGCCATTCAAACCCTCACACCTGCTCAGATGTCACTAGGACTGCCCCACATTTCATATTGCCGCTATTTTGATCTGTAAGTTTCAGAATATCCCCATTTCTGTGTGGGGTGATTCCATGTGGAATCTATGACTATGTGTGCACGCATGCTCTTGAGCATGTATGCAAGCAATTCTCTTGTGCACATATTCTCCTGGATCTTCCTAACTGAACTCATTCCCTCTCAAACATTCCTTTGTCCTTGAGCGCCCAGTTTCAAAATAGGACACTGTCACCAACCTACCATGTTTGCCTCATTTCGTGTCCACTCTCCAAGTCCCACTCCTGACCATGTCATCTGCCCAAAGAAATATCACTTTACCCAGTTCACATCCTTAGAGCATTTATCACTGATTTATGCATGATTTTTTGTTCTATTTCTTTTTTGTTTAGTTTTGTCTCTTTCCACTAGAACATAAACTCCAGGAACAGGACCCTTCCCTGAGTTATTTCCTGCCTTGAACCTAGAACAATGCCCAGAGCAAGTTCATTAAATAAATGGATGAATTAACTATTCTATTGATTCTATCACATCAATATCTTGCAAATCACTTTTTTTCATCCCTGCTGTTACCACCCAAGTTAGAGCCAGTGTAATTCCTCTTATCAGAGACCGCCATTGCCTCCCAGCAGCTCTAATTGCTTTCACTCTCACTCTTCTAAATCATTATCTCCCTAGCAGCCTGGGGTCTTTCAACACTGCAAATTGGCTCCTGTCATTGGTCTGTGTAAAATTCCTAAATAGCGCCTCATCTCAATGTGCTTTGCAAACTTTTCCGTAAGGGTTTGCTCTAATGGCAGACAAGAGAGCAGACCTGGAGATACAGCCTGACCTTGCCCACCACAAGCACAAAGCATCTTAAATTACATGATTTATCTTACAAATTTTTCACTCTATTCGTTTAGTAGCAAATATTTTAAATTACTCACCACTTCGCAAAAACAATGCTCCAGGAAGACATCTCTTGTTTATCCCTGGTTTGGGGGGTTTGCCACACCAGGATATCGAAAGCTGAGAATTGCAAAAGCAGATCAAGGTCAGATAAATTAATTTGGTTCCCCAAGCCCTTTCAACTCTGGTGTCATTATCTTTCTCCTCACCTCTCACCACTTTCTCAGATGCACTTCCCCTAACCACCTCCTATCAACCCTGATACGATATCATATATGACACATATCAGCTTGAATCACCTTTGCCTTCAGGACTGCTTTTGGTTTCCCTTCTCTGTTCTCCTGTGCATTGTTGCCTGTACATTACCAATACTTATCATTTATTTCTGTCTTCAGCTCTAATTTATAAACTCTGAAGAAAGGATATATGCTTTATTCATTATAACCCAATCCTACCCTATGCCTGGTATATATCTGGCACTGGACAAACATTTACTGAAGAATTATTGAATGAATGAATGAATGAATGAGCTACCAATTGTTCTAAGTAAGTGCTCATTTAAAGCTTTAAGGACTCCAATATCTGAAAATAATTAATACTATATCTTAGGAGCCTCCACCCATTTTTCAGTCCTTCCCTCTCAATACATACATGTGAGAAGAGAAGCCCATTTAGGGTTGAGCATGCTGACCAAAAACAAAACTACCATAATTCCTGGGACCAAAGCAGTGATCTAAATTTACTAAGAAATTTAAGGTGATGTCCTTCAGGATCTAGAAAGCACCTAGAATTCAAATACAACCTATGAAGACTCTGAAGCTGAGCCTGTGTTTAAGAGAACTGCATTGTCATAGAGGAGAGTAACACATCTACCCATATATCTCTTCTGTTCCTAACATTTACTATAAATGTTATCATTGGGACTATAAATTCTGATTAGCTAGACTTTTGAGGAGTGATCTGATGATCTAGGGTTCAATGTTCTACTTAAAAAAAAAAAAAAGAGCAACACTTTCCACTATAGTACTGCTAATGGGGCCCCTATGGCTTCAAAATGTCTTAGAATTGTTTTGGCTAAAACCAAATATCCTCTGCACTTCACGTAGTTATTGGTTCTGCATGACAGATGCTCTACAGGAAATTTCTGCATATGGAATCTTTATTATAAAGCCTGAATGGGGAACAGAGGGAAAACAAGGAGAAAAAGGAAGCAAGAGAAAGACCTCTGGCCCCACGGCCATCAGGACACACTTGACGATGTTCGGCAGTTGGCAGAGGACTGAAGTTAAGCAGCTGTGAGTCCCGCCTCTGAAAGTTTATAGTCCCTAACCAACCCTGTCTCAAACTGTGATTTAATACCACTTGGCTAGCTACACAAATATTGAACAACCAGAATAGGTTTCTTTATAATAAAAATGCAAGCAAATAAAATATAGACTATCAATGGAGATAACCTCCTTTACACATGGCTAACAATGGAATCTTTTTTTTTTTTAAAATATTTTGTTTTAGCTGTAGATGAACACAATATCTTTATTTATTTTATGTGGTGCTGAGGATCGAACCCAGTGCCTCACGTATGCGAGGCAAGCGCTCAACCGCTGAGCCATAACCCCAGCCCCTAACAATGGAATCTTCATGAATTATTCTGCCCTCAGTGGTTTAGAGGATGTCCTTTTTAATGCATGGGCTAGGATTCGGGGGGATACTTACCACTTAGGATTCATGATTTAGGATGTTTGTTAATTTTGCCATAGCGTTTCTATTCAGCACAGCTTAAAAAGGGGATTGCATAATTAATTAATCACAATTGAGTTCTGTATCACTGCTGTGAGTAAAAGCTGAAGCAGTCTGTTGTTATTATTGTTACACAGGCTGGTTAGCAAGCATTCCCTCTTGAGATTTTCAAAGCAGGCACCGCAGGGTCATGGCCATTCCCTTGGCCACCAAAGTCCTTTTCCCAAACACACGTTTCTCCTTTTTACCCACAAGTGGGTATAAGTCCGAGCTGGTCTGGAGGTGGGCTTCTCCTATACACAGCCAGAACATCTTTGTATGTTACATCTTCAGATAAATTTTTAAAGTGTTCTACAACTGAAAAATGTTTTGGAAAACTACAGTTAATAAACAGAAAAATAGGTAGATAGAGAAATAGGTACTTAGACTGATTGATTAACAAATAACATATAATATACATAGAACATTGTATTCCACAAAAACTACTGCTTTCAGCCATAAGGATTTGTGAATTTAGGTTCCTTGTCTTTCACCAACAATCAGATATATTAAAAAATATTCCTTTCTACTTAAAAAAGAAGAAAAAAGAATAATAGCTCCCTAATATCCAGTATCTGTTCCTCTAAATTAAGGAGTATGATTCAATTTTCACATCGAATGTTGATTTAATTTACACATGTGTACATTTCAGATGAATGAGGCTGAAGCCTTTTGTTTGTTCAATACAAGTATTTTTCATTAATTTATTTTGTGGAGGAAATTAAAACCTGTGACCATGACAGGTGAGGTTGAAGAAATTAAATGCAAATGAATCCAGCATCGATATGGCCTTTTCTCAAGAGTGGCATTATTGCCTGACACCCAAGGTTGAGAATCCATTTTCCAACCACCCTGATTGACAGGCAAGAAAACACAATAGCAGAGAGCTGGCTGCCCATTTAACAGCAGTGCTCTAAACACAGGTAAAATTGACAGAATCCATTGCTCCATTTTTCTGCTTTCTGGAGAGAAGATAATCCCTTACATTGTAATTGACATATATTAATTTTCAGTAACTGTGAAATGAAATTCTTATAATCTAAGATGCCCCAAAATCTAGTTATTGATGAGGATATACAGGAATCAAAGTCAGGCATCTGGAGCAGATCCTGAGGTCACTCTTCTCATATCACTACTGAGCCCTCCCCCTACCCCCAATCCCATTAAGTCCATCTCCAAGGAGAACTGATTTTTTATTTATAAAAGTTCCAGCAGAGGTATATAACAATTTATCCCTTTAATTTTAAATGATAATTTACACTTGTACACATTTTATACATGTCTATCATTATTGTTTTTCTTTTAAAATATATGAATACTTTCATTGAAACATTTTAATTTTAAGAATTAAATCCTTTATGAATATGGATCTATATTAAATCCCAAAGATTTATTTTAAATGTTTTCCTTTCTATCACTTTTCTTTTTTTTTCTTAGCTAAACCATCAAAAGACTCCCTGTTATTTTACATTTTGCCAGTAAGCAGTCCCTGTAATTAATAATGTTATCTTTCTTTGTGTGAAAAGAACAATTTTAATAAGAAGATTAGAAGGACAAGGAAATATATTACTGCCATGTTGATTCTTATAAGACTAGAAATAACCAGGTTGACCAAAAACTACATATAATAAATAGTATCCATGCACACAGTTTTTTCATTCCTCTTATTATTGGGAATTCAATATTTCTTATAAATATATTTCCAAATAGTTAAACAATGTGGAATTTTTGAACAAGCAAATCTCACTGGACAACATGATGGTTTTAAAGTCAATTTATCTTTACATCTGATCCTAATCTTGTGTTTGTAGTTCTCAGCTGACCAACCTACAGGGCCGAGAATTGGAAAACCAGCTCTGCCAAACATTTGCTCTTGATTCAAGGAAAACATTCTGATTGCTAATTTCTTATTTATACATGGGACTAGAGGAGTGAGGATGAGATACCTCCAAGATCTCTAAAATCTCTTCCAGATCCATTATTCTATAATTGCAGCTAACTCATTTGGGGAAAAACAATAAAGGAAGGGGGCTGTTTTTTTGTTTTTTTGGTTTTTTAATCTTGCTTTAAGGCTTTTAAAGTTCAAGATCCTTTGGTCTCTGTTTATCTGTGGCCAAATTTTTGTATATCCATAATGAAAGCTGAAGAGAGCCTGTTCCTTTTAAAACAGTCAAGTCCCTGAGATCAGGCTGGGGTACATAAAGGAAAGAGCTCTGTGAGGAGCATCAGGGTGGCTTCTATCCTGATTTTCTGCACACACTGATCCTGTGATATGGGTGTATCTGTCATTTTGTTCTGCAGAGGGGAAAACTGTTGCACAGAGTGCTAAGTAGTCCTCAGCAGGGTCATACAGGGTCATACTGGGAAGGATGGTTAAATATCTTCATCTTCCAGGTGATGATGATGATTCTTAGAAATCTTGCTTTCAGCGTCGTCCAAACTGTTAACTTCAAGTCAAAGGAAAAAATGAACGAGAATGAACACCCAGTATTCCTTAGGCCTACGGGCCAACTCAGGGAATGGATGGCTAATTGGGAGTCAGAATGTCTTCTTTACAAGGTGGTTAGTTTCAGAGGAAAAGGGACCTGTTTTATTGAATTGGGGTGGAAGAACCCTCTACTCTTCCAGTCTTATGTCTGATTTCTTTCCACTTTCACTGTATCCCTCATGTTCCATATGTATTATTGACGGTTTTCACTTATTCTTCTGGGCAGAGGAAAGATTTGCCATTTTTATAACCTACAGTACCCAGTACTGTGCTGGGCTCATCAATATTTCCAATTCTGTGGCTCTGCAGACACTCAATAACCCCTTGCTGATTGGTGATTCGCCTGGGCTGACTCCAGCAAAGTGAATTTTGATTTGGTATCCTTTGATCAACTCCTTCTTTAGTTTCACGCTTGTATTCCTATCTCCCCCTACCTCCCAACTCCCATAGTTAACTAATCCCTCAGGGTCCTACAGCAAAGATCAAGACCTGGGACTGTGCACTTTAATTATGCTTTAAAGAGACAATGCCTCTATTTGGGCAGTCTACCTAATTAATGATGTTCTTACTGGAAGATTTAAGCAGGTAACCAAAAGGGGGTCGTACAGCCTTTAAATCCATCTTCAAAAACACCTTTAACCACTTCCCATCCATTGCTCGTCTTCCTCATCAAAGGTCGAGCTTTATGCATTCCATAATATTAAATATTTGTATTGATTTTATGCCACACAACATGGGTGAATTATACTAAGGAAGGAAAGCAAAGCATTTATTGAAATAAGTTGTTCACCATAAGTAAATTCTAATGATCAAATCAAAGCAACAGATTTTTTTCCCCTGAGAATTTAGTCACAGCCTCAACAAATATGGTCTCTTTAATAGTTTATTGTAAACGGATTTCAACTAAGTTTATAAGGACGTTTTCTTTCATTATTCTTTGGTAGTTCTGAATATTAAATTTTGCTGGCATTTCTCTTTGTCCGTGCTCAGCAAGTGAAGATAACATCATCATTGATTTCTGCCTCAAGTTAGAGCAAACATATTTATTTCTCCTTTTCCTTCCAAAGAAATAAAATCTTTATGTGCTGTGCACGTGGGTTAGAGAAAGTCACAAAGCGCGATTGTTCCAGTTCTTGGTGCTGCCTTCCCGGGGGGTGGTGATGGGGGGTGGGGTGTTAAGGACCGTTATTCTTTCAAGCACTGCCCTCTAGTGGCAAAATAATTGTAAGCACTTTCAGAACTAACGTTGCTGTTCAAGTGTGAGCACTTGGCAAGCGTCTTTCCAAAACGATCCTGGGGCTTTTCCTGGGAGGATACCTTTTAGCCATGTGTGTTAGAGTAACTCTTAGTAAGAAAATTCCTGACAGTACATGTGCCTTGATATAGAAACGTGAGGTCCTCAGAATCCACCAAATACACGAAAGAGGAGAGTTTGTCCTACAGTGTTTCAAGTCCCATGAACTTTAGGCTAAGATGCATGAAATGTATTTTTAAAAATCAGCGTTTCAAAGGAAGTGCCATCATTTGGAAAAGCTGGCTATTCCGAAATTACTTGCTAAATGTATGTGTAGCAAACTCATACACATCCATGCGTGTCAAGTCTGGCTAGCTAATTAATAGGGTAGTTCTGACTATTCGCATTTCACAGATTATTATGTCTTCATTTTATTTAGTGCGATGCTTGAAATTATGAATGAATTTTTTGACAGTATCCATTGGTTAAGATTTTGGGGCTCTGGACTCAGACTATTTGGTTTTTCTAAACCTTGCCTTCTTTAACTGTAACATGGAATTATAATGCTGCTCTCCTCAAAGAATTTAGTTGTGAACCTAAGAGATGATGCTTAAAAAATACTTCACATAGTTTCTGGCTCTTTACAAACACTGAATAAATATTAGATATTCTCCTAAATATGTTTCGTAGTTTTTTTGACATGACCTTTAGAAAGCTTTCTGTCCTCCTATCAAGCCCCAGATGATGATTTTTCCAATAAAGCATGTGGGATACTATTTAAAATTCATTTCCAAGTTCACTTTAACTAGTGCTTTTTACTACATATAAAAAAGTCTTTGCTTCTTGTGCGTGCTCAGCTGAACCTGTGCTTCCGACTCTCCATTGAATTTTTGTATTTGACACCTCCTTAGGGGACAGTTTCATATCAGGTGTCATTTCATATTAAGAAGCCAAATTTTGTGGCTGCTTAAAAACACTCAAGAGCATGAACACAGCCAAATTGACTGTCTGTTGTCAGTTCCCAAAATAGTGATCCAACCTCTGTGCCCAAAGGAGCATAAGCCACAGACTCGTAGCAGGCAAACTCCTGGGAAGCCAAGGTTGACAGATAATCTGTGAAACATTCATACTTTTCATTGCTGTGTAGATTATGTCTAAATCCTTCAAGGTTATAAAATAGTTTGCAGCATAGCACATCTCTATCATAAACGGGTCCATCCTTCCAGAAACTAGGCTAATTGCAGAGCTGAGAATGTTTCTGCAAGACAACAGTGGCTTTGGCACAGCCCAGCTCTGACGATCCTCCCCTCTGCTTTCCCCTGAAAGGTGCCCTTGAGTCTTCATTCTTGCTCAGTGTCCTGTGAAAGGAGCTGAAGCTGCTGCCACCTGATCCCAGTATTTCATGATTGCCTGTCCCTGGCCTGTTGATTGACTCTTTCCTGCCCCTCCCATATTATAAATAAATCTCAAAGCTCCTTCGGGCTGGAGAAGGGGTTATGAGCAGGGGTTGAAAATCAGCAGAGGAATACAATTACTGTATTACAGAAGCAAACATAGCACAACTTCTCCAAAGATAGGTAAATAGACTTGTCCACAGGTGGGGGACATTCTGAGTGGAAAACAATAGAAAGGACAAAATGAGACAAAGGACTTATAAGCATTTTTCATGACTAACATCCTGGCACAATTCGGAGAAATGTCAGTTATTTATTCCACTTATTAGAGATAATGAACTCCAAAGAAAATGGAAAGCTAAGAGGTGTTCCTAATATTGAATGAATTCTTGTGAAAAAACTAAGGAGTTCATGTCCTCTGGTGGGCAGATAGCATGTTCATGGAAAACGAACTCATATTATCACATGTGTTTTGTTTTAAAAACAAAGTGAGAATAGGCTGCTGGGCTTCTTTCAAGCAATTGTTGGACTAGTTTAGATTGTTCTCAAGAGAGTAATTTCTGCTCCTTGGACATTGTGGTTAGCATTATTCTAGCACAAAATGCATTTTAAGTCATGTAGTTGGTATTGTTTTCTATAGATTCAAGGTAATCATGAAGACTAACAAAGGGCTGGTTTTCTAGATTTCACTAGACATCTCTAAAAAGGAGGAGTAATATTAGTGGTGATTCTGATATTTTTTTTCAGAGAGTGACAAATTATATTTTGACAATATTGAACCTCATTTCTCATTATTTAGATTTCCACTAGCATTCTTTCCCACACATCCATAGCTTATAAGTAACTGGTCATACAGCAAGTATTTTCTCAAAAGTATTTTTAGTGCTAGAAATAAAGTATTTTTGTTATAGTGGATCATTAGGAAGAAGAATTCTCCTTTAAAAAATATCTCTTGAAGGTAGCTGGAGGGATGAGTGATGTTGAATTATTTACATGTGGAATTCACACAAATGTGATTTAATGCTAGAGTCTGTTGAAAAATGCAGGATGAGAACAAGAGCAAAAGACATGGGAGTATGTACATAATGTCAGAAGTTTAATAAGCAACATGTCTATGCCTTGTGAATCCCCATCATCTCCCTAAAGATAGATGTAGAGAGAAGGTGATGAACTACTAGTCTTATGACTACATCTTGGTTCTTGGGCAGCTTCTTATCATATCACATCCTGCCTGAGCAAGAGCATGAAAGATTTAGGCATCCAAATCATGCAGCAGGCAACTCCAAGCATATGTAGCATGACTGTAGAACTGAGAGCTCATGTCCCTTTGCTGGTATCCTCTTAAACTGGCCTTTTTGATATTGTAATAAAACAAGCACAGGATTTCAACAAATTTTTAGGGCTTCTGTGATTTATTTCTTCTGGTTATTCTGAGGTTGCAGGAAACTTTGGCTGCAAGATGTATAGTGGCTGTCAGGTTTCAAAGACATTAAAATGTCCAGTTAAAAATGCATCTTGCAGATCTTGCAGAAGGGAATCTTAAGATACCCACACTTCAGTAGTCAACTCTTGATACAGTTACAGTATTTACTCAACAAATATTTACTGTATGCCTACTGTCTGTTAATCATGCCTTAAATTCTGGAGAGACTATATATAGCAAATAAAACAAAAACAAGTAGCCCTGCTCTTCCAGACTTATTTTACAGTACTGTTGTTGTTTAGCTAAAGTAGTTCTCCCCAACACACATGTGGACACTTATAGGTAATTTATGTCCTTTATTGTCAAACTGTGTGTGTATATTAGATAGGAATGCATTTGGCTATTTGGCAAATTTGAGGAAATTTGACCAGGCATCATTTAGACAAATAGGGTTCTCTTTTTTAACTTGGCACAGAGTTTGTATGTAGATAGACTAGAGTTTCTGCAGCAGCTCAGCTGTGTCATGGGGACTTAGTTCTTTTCTGACCTAACACTTTGTCATTCTTAGCACAGTGATGGTTTCTCATAGTTACAAGATTGTTGCCACAGCTCTTGGCATTATGTCTGTGGTCCCACAGGGAGGAGGGGAGATGAATCCGAAGCTAGCTATGTTTACTGTTTACTTAAAGAGAAAAACAAAATGCTCCCCAAAACTGGACTAGCATACATCATATTATATGTTGTTAATAAGAACTGCACCACGTGACTACCCAGGTCTTCAAGAGAGGCCAAGAAAGTGAGTATCTAATACTTCCAGCCTGAAGGCTAAAGAGAATTAAGAAAGAACAGGGGAATGGGTGCTAAGTTAGCTAATCTACATTGTTGATCAGTTGATTACAAAAGCAAAACAGAACCCAGTGCCATCTAGACTGGTTGATTCTTACATCTGATAATTTTTGCAGTGAGTGAATGTATGCATGAATGCTTTGCTGAAGAACCCAAAGTAGCCTGGGTAATTGAATAAATGAATAAATGGCCTAATAAAACTGGCACATACAAAAGCTTTTCTGAAACTTCACGCAGACAATTGTTTTGGCTATTTTGTCTACTTCAATTGCTCATTTTAGTGAAAACTATCAACATGCCCAAATATAATCTTAACTACCAAAATTAGCATGCTTTAAACAATTCTATCCTATCATTTCATACACAATGACTATAAGCAAAGCATTATGCTATGCTTATAGTCAAAAAGAAAAATAAGAATTCTCAAAGAGTAAATGTTGCAGAATAAAAAGACAAGTGAAGAGTTGCATAGGATATTATAGTGAGTCACCTAACTCTGCCTAGAGGAACCAGTAAAGCTTTCAGGAAGAGTTGTATAGGTGCTTTCCCAGTGTGTTGGGGGAAGTGGCTGAAAGGAAGAAGGAAGAAGGGGAAAGAAACACATAGTGACTTTTTCAGGCAAAAGAAACAGCAAAAGACAGTCCCAGAGGCTTGTGTGTACACTTTGAGTAAGGCAAACCCTGGAGGGCTGTGTGGTGGTGTGCCAGCAAGCATACCTGAGTGTGAATCCCAATTTGGGTTCTTCCTTGTTGTGAGACCTACTTAAGCTTCTGAAGGTCTCAGTTTCCTCATCTCTAAAATGGGGATAAAAATACCCATTTACCTCCAGGATAGGGAGTTTGGAGAACAAAATGCAATAATGCATGTACAACATCAGTTACATTGCCTGACACAAAATAGTCCTCAGTGACCACATCTGCTCTCATTATCATCATCGTCGTCCATATCGAGGCTAGAATGTGGTATTTCAAGAGCAAACGGAGACAAGGAAGCAGAAGTCAGCACCTGTAGGTCATGATAGGGGCACAGCAAGGTGTGGCACATGGTAAAATATGGCCAGCAACCTTCGCATCCCTCTGCAGTGTGAGGCGGCTGGTCCTTCCATCCAGAGGTGAAATTGACTTCTCCATCAGCTCAGTTGAATCTGGGCTGGCCTCACAATTTGTGTGGCATGACAGTGTTCAACATAAGGGCTGTGGCCTCAAGAAGCATTTCCAGCTTTCACTTCTACTCCTTTAGAACTGAGCTGCCTTGGGAGATCCCTGCCAGCCTGCTGGTTCGTATGGAGTGGAACTGAGGCCCCCCAGCCAAGAGCCCAAGTAAATATCTGGGGCCAGCCAACCCCTAGCTGAACCACTGTCTGACCATAAAATACATAAGCAAGGCTGGCAAATATTCCAGGAAGCAAGAACAGTTTGTCTCAGCTGATCCCTCCCAAGTGCCACACTCAGCATTGAGAGCAAATTAGTGGTTATTATTTTAAGCCATTTCGGGGTGGTTTGCCATGCAGCAATAGATAATATAAAGAGAAGTTTAAGAAATTTACTTTACACAGGAGATGAGAGGAACCACTGAAAAACTTTTTAATTTCATTTGTGGTATTGGGGACCGAACTCAGGGCCTCATGCTTGCTAGACAAGTACTCTGCCACTGAGCTATATCCCTAGCTCCTTTAAAGATTTTAAACAAGGTAATGACCTCAATATGTTTTTATTTTAGAAAGTTCACTGTGATGCCAGCCTAGAAGATAAAGATGAATAGGATGTTAGCAAAAGTAAGTAGAGAAGATAGATGTTAGGAGCAGTTAAATAAAACTTGATAAGGATCTGGAAGATAACAGGAAAGCAAGGACAAAGTGACTTTCATGAGCAAGCAATCTCAGAAAGGCCCTGCACTTGTTTAATGTCCTGCAGACGCTTCTTGAAAGCTTCTTGAAATTCGTAACTTTCAAACAAGGAGTAAGTGGTTTTCCTTTGTAGTGGGTCCTGCAAATTCAGTAGCTTATTCTGAGAAAGGGATTCAAAAAGGCTGAGTTGAGGCCTGCATATGCTAGGAGGTAAAATGAATCTGACCCAATAAGTTCTTGACTGTGGCAGCTTTGAATTGTACAGCCACAAGACCCTTGGGTCTGTGAATGTTTGGGTCTCTCAGCAGCAGTCAAGCTTTGGCTGTTCTGAAAATACTACCATTAGTTGCAGTTCTACATAATAAAAACATCCAGAGTAAGGACAGCATTTGGAATCTTTTCTCTCCTGAAATCTACCTGAGTGGCCCTGAGTGGATCAAGCATTTCCAGTTTCCTCATTCATGAAATAGATGATAATCCTGTCCCTACACAGCTCATGGGTTGTGACAATTAAGCAGACATGTGAATGAAGCACTTCAAATTCCCTCAAAGGAATGCATTCAACTAAATAGAAGGACTAAAAATAATTCTATTAACAACAATAGTCCTCATGCGGTATCCGCAGTTCAGGTCCTTCTGAGGTGGCTATGGCTACATGCTGTTTAGAATCCTCAAGAGTCAAAATGCCTGACATGTTTTCCTGGATAAAGAGAAGATAGTAAATAGATAAGCATTTGATGAAGCTTGATATGCATTAACATGTCAAACATATTTTTACATGTCAAACATATATTTAACTCATAGTTAATATTTTCTGCATATATTCATTTATTTATCAAACATTTATTGGATATACTTTTTAATGTACCTTCCAGGGTCCTAGGTGCTACCAGCAGAGGTCCTTGCTTGCGAAGACCCCTTACTGTGCAAATTGGAGATTGATACAAATAAGTGACTTGAAAATAACTTACCAGTGTTAAAACAAAAGGCTTAAAAAAAGACTCACTGGTGAAACACACAGGAAGAATCCATGTATGGTCTGGATGTAGAGCGAATAAAGGCTTCTCCAAAAAAGTAACAATGAAGGGCTGGGATTGTGGCTCAGTGGTAGAGCACTTGCCTCGCATGTGTGAGGTACTGGGTTTGATCCTCAGCACCACATAAAAATAAATAAAATAAAGATATTGTGTCTACCTACAACGAAAAACAATATTTTAAAAAAGTAACAATGATTTGCTAGGAGTTCATTTTGGCATGTTAAGAAAAATAGAATCAATATGTAGTGAATTTCCAAGATTAAAAAGTAGGTCCAGAATTTGAAAATTATCATCTTACTGATAATCATAGACAGATGGGTACCATCTTTTTAAAACTACTGTATTGTTTTTGCTGTCTATAAAGCCATCCAGGTTCATTGAGTATTTCTTCATGGTTTGACACTGACTTGCTTGCTGTCTGACCTTGACAATTCACCCCAGCATTGATGAAAAGACGTTAAAGTGGTTCCTTCTGAAAATAAGGGCTTTCTAAATAACAAGTTTTATTTAAGATAAAAACTCAGACTAATTTTCAAATGAGTATATCAGAAGAGAAATGTCAATAGGGCTCCTTTGAGTGGCTATATTTATATGCCAATGGTATTATCAATGTTCAAAGTATTTTTTGCAACTATACTTTAGAGCTGGCCTAATGATTTAAGCACTTAATGGAATAGGGAACTACCCAATAAATAGGGGGAAATTTCTCCCTCAGATAAAAATTCTTTTAGAGATAGAAAAAGCATATTTTGCATCAATCTCTTTCTCTCTACCCCTTGGTTTCTTTACAAGCCAGTCTTGATTGCTCTACCATGCCCAGTCTAAAGAAACACAAGGAGGTTCAAATAGTAAGGTTCAAATTGTAACCATGAAGCAAAATGTAAATATCTTCCTTGGTGGATAAACTCCAGCCAAAAGACATGCAAAGTATGTCAGGTAAATACAATTGATACAATTTCAGGTTAAAAATGAATGGTTGTTTTTGAGATTGACTTTTTCCTTCAATTTGTCTATAGGCGCTAAAGTTTAACTCAACAAAAGGACTTTTTCAAATTGAAATGGCTTCGCTAGAAGTCTGAAGATAGGGTATCCCAAGATGAGGATTTCTAAAACATTACTCATTTAAAACTATCTTTGTACCAAGAGCAGAGTCATGACCTATGAAGTGTGTTTTATATAAGATGTTTTTAAAGTACCAACGGTGAAGATTGGTGTTATAACGGACTTACAAAGGAGAAAGCTGCCCTCCAAAAGGCCCGATGATACATTTGTATGGACTTTACCTTTTAATAAGTGCTTTGTACAGATCGTCTCAGTTGGCTGAGTAACAGCCCCATGAGGTATATTTTAATTTAATTCTCAGTTTACAGATGAGGAAATTGGGGATTATCTGTAAAAGGATACTGGGCCAGTTGTTAACCTCCTTGAGCCTTAAATTAGCTACAGGGCAGAGTTTCAGCCCCACAAATCCTGAGTCTGAAGTCCTGCCATGCACGCACACATATTTAGACCACTAGACATCTTCATTTCACTGATGAATTTACTCCAGTTATGTCAAGCTTGTCTGGATGTCTGGAACTGGCCCAACAGCCGCGATTTCTCGGCCCTTCAGTTTGCCAGTGATCTGGTTTCATAGCATTTGAAACTCACTTCTTTGTGCCTATGTCTTGGAGAGTGACTATTTCCCACCCTACGGTTTTACCTGGTGGCTGTGTGACATTTTGACTAATGGACCCTTTGGGGGTTCCATGGTATGGCTACAAATAGAGGTTTGACTGGCCCATTCCTGACCTCTTTCTCCAATTTTGCTGAGCTCTGGCCTTGAAATGAGGCATCTGTTAGTACTTGCATCACATGCTGAATAGTCAGTGAGGCTTGGTTCCTAATGGACTGCAGAGCCCCAGCTGGAATTCATCTTGCTCGCTCGCTCTCTGGTTTGCTAGCCGCACCCATAAACTCTCTTGTCTTCCTTTCCACTCTCATTCTCTTCCTCCTTTTGTCACACACTCTAAGTGTCCACAAATGTCAAGTGTAGAAAAAAGACATGTGGTGTTAATGCTCTAGTGCTGGCACTTCCTGAAGAAGATATGGCCCGGAGTTGTTTTGCAAGCTGCCCATCTGTATCTATCACTGGCCAGTGCCTATTCTTGATTCAAATACCTTGACGACTTTTGTGCTGGCATGATGCCACCCAGGGTATCAGTCAACAGGACAGCTCGCCATATCAAGTGCTGCTGTTAAGGACAGGAATCCTAGCCAGGAATTTCTAAACTGCTGTCGGTGAAGAGGTTCTCTGCATTTTGGCCAAGGAAACCTTCCCAAAATAAAAACTAGATACCATGGCCATTTGTTTGGACTTTGTAGAAGAGTTATTAGTCATTGGGGGGTAGGAAAAGGACGTCAGAGACAACAGCATGAAATTAAATCTAATTAATCACTCTGACAGAGAGACAACAGGGCCCACAATTCCCAGAACGACTGCTGGAAACTTAGGCAATGGCTAAAAACCATTCATTCTTACCAAATTATTTTCATTTCTTCACAAATTAGAAAGTTCAGATGAAAATGAGTGCATGGAAAATAAACAGTGTAGTAATCCGAACAACGTGTACATAATTCCCTTAGAGTTTCACTGCAACAGGGTCAAAATGAAGGCATTTATTTCAATCTTCGTAATTCTTTCCCATGACATTTACTAATTTAGGCTTGCTTAATGCAGGAACAAATCTACTGCTCTCTTTAATTCTAAGCTGTGAGTGGCTTTGGGGTCTACAAATTCTCTCCTTGAGGGGTGTTTGTGTGCATATATATAATATATAAATATTATATATTTATAATATATATTTGTTTATATGTATATATATTTTTGACAAAAGCATGGTTTTTTAAAAAATATTTTTTAGTTATACATGTCTTTATTTCGTTTATTTATTTTTATGTGGTGCTGAGGATCAAACCCAGTAGCTCACACGTGCAAGGCAAGCGCCCTGCCACTGAGCCACAACCTCAGCCCAAGAGCATAGATTTTTGAGCCAGGCATGGTGGCACACATATGTAGTCTCAGCAACTTGGGAGGCTGAGACAGGAGGATCACAAGTTTAAGCCCAGCCTCAGCAACTTAGCAAGACACTATCTCTAAATGAATGAATAAATAAAAAAACATAGGCTTTCAAATCAAACAAAACTGGAGTTAAATCCCTGCTTTCTTATTGAAAAAATATTTTCCCACTCTATGCATATTTCTTTATCTATTAAAAATAGACAATCATAATATAACTTCATAAGGTTGCTGTGAAGAACAAAGAAATCAAACAAAGAACTTATTGACTTTAATAAGTTCCCTATAAACATTAGTGAATATTAAATTGGTCCACTTTACACATACCTCACATAGGCTAGATGTTTCTGTTTGCCTACTCTAAATATACATTTGGCTTTTATGCCTCTTTTCTTCTTCGTAGTCTTACAATGATGCACTGAAGACAGCTCCCACTACCTTAAAAGAGCCAATTGTTATATTTTAGGCATTTTGAGATGCTAACATTATTAAAAATAAATGAAAAGAAATATATAATTTTACATTTAAAGCAAAACTGATACATACTCAAAACTCATCACTTCCTTAATTATTTCTACTGCATTTTTCTATGGTCTGTGTTCCTGAGGTGATTGACATCTATTTTATCTGTCTATATGGTGAAACACTATGTAATGTTATGCCCGTGTGTATCTTCTCCCAAACTGTTTTCAATGACATTCATTTAGGGGCTTGAAAACAGCCAAGTAGCTTGAAAATAGATATCTCTCTAGTGACTTCCAAAGTTATTACCTTACAGAAATTGTTAAATGCAGCACCAATTCAAGACTTCTTCTCAAAGAACCAGTTATTAAACATCAGCACACAACTGTTCAAAACAAGTACACAAACTAGTTTATGAAAATGTTAACCACTGACTTTAATGGTTAGTTCGACAAATAACCCAATCAATAAATGGGCAAAAGAACTAAACATATATGAAAAAAATGTTCAATATCTTTAGCAATTAGAGAAATGCAAATCAAAACTACACTGAGATTCCATCTCACTCTAGTCAGAATGGTAATTATAAAGAATACAAGTAACAATAAATATTAGCAAGGATCTGGGGGAAAAGGTACACTCATACATTGCTTGTGGGATTGCAAATTGGTGCAACCACTCCAGAAAGCAGTATAAAGATTCCTTAGAAAACTTGGAATGGAACCACCATTTGATAACAGTTATTTCACATCTTGCAGTGTTGCACCCACATCAATATTTATAGCAGCTCAATTCACAATAGCTAAACTATGGAACCAATCTAGGTGTCCTTCTACAAATGAATGAATAAAGAAAATGTGGTATCACAATGGAATATTACTCAGCCATAAAGAATGAACTTATGGCATTTGCTGGTAAATGGATGGAACTAGAGAATATCATGTTAAGTGAAATAGGCCAGTCCCAAAAGGCCTAATGTTCTCTCTGATATGTGGATGCTAACCCATGACAAGGGAAGGTGGGAAAGAGAAGAATAGAAGTCCATTGGATTAGACAAAGGGGAATGAAAGGGAGGGAGGGAGGAGGGGAATAGGAAAGACAGTAGAATTAATCAGACATAACTTTCCTATGTTCATATATGAATACACCACCACATCATGTACAACCACAAGAGTACAACCACAAGAGTAGGATACTAATTAGTCTAAGTTATACTTCATTTATGTATAATATGCCAAAATACACTCTACTGACATTTATATCTAAAAAGAACAAATGAAAAAATGGTTAGTTTGAAATGGTTTCAAAATAAGGAGATATTTACAATCAGAAGAGAATTATTCACTGTTTTTATTGTCTGTTTCATTTACTTATGTTATCTGTTTGAGCCCTATAAGTAACTGAGTTACTCACTGTGAGACAATCCAAATTCTTAAAGACAATTTCTTTCAGTGTTCAGTCCTACATCTGTCTTATACTTTTAAGCATTCAATAAATATTTATTAACAGAATATATTCTAATTTTATTTGTATTAATTCCACTCATAAAATTTGGTTTGTTAAAGACAAATTATTACAAATTTAATTTAAATATCATACTAGCTTTTATTTGCAACTTTATAACTGGGCAGCCCTAGAATTAGAAACTGGCACTGGACAGGTTCAAAGAGCTGTGGGCCTATAAAGTAGTCTGAAAGGCTTTAGGGACAGAAAACGGAAGAGGGATCCAGAGACAGCTGATTGGTTACAGCTCGGTGTTTGTTTATTTTAATGGGATTTGAACCATTGACACCTGCAATTGAGCCACGCTGGGCTGCTGTGGTGGGCTGAGACCCAGCTCTTTGTTACTCTCTTTTATGCTTTCAACTACTTACTAAGTTAGGTTGCAGTTTGTTGCGTAAGAAGTTTCGTAAGGTGGCATCCTCAGGCCAATTTTAGTTTGATTTGATGGGTTCATCTTATGTAAAGACATGTAAAAAAGTTTTTTATGCTGTGTAAGGTCCCTCCACTTAAGAATGAGCCTTTGCTAATATAATTATTTCATGAATAAATATATTAAATAGCAAATTGTCATTTTAGTGAAAATATAATTTCCATAAAACATGCCACCTAAAAGGTTTTTAATGGGTACTCACTGATTAAACATTTTGATTTTTTTTTACTGATTTTTTTTTTAAGTACAGGTTTACCCATTCTTGATTTGGATAAAAATTACCAAAAATTCTAATTATTTTGTATCAAATTATATGGAGATGTGTTTTAAAATAAAAATATTAACATGCAAATGTGTATTAGTGCTGCCTTTAAAAATAAAGTCTGTTGACACAGTTTGGAAATGGAATGAAATGGTAGAAAGGCAACAGGATTTACATTTGGAAGGAGTGCTGCTTATAATTTACATTTTATGACCATGAGGGAGCAATTGTAGTTAGCCATCTATAAATTTAGTATTACCTGGATATGAATGGAATCAGAATGTGCCATCCCAAAATATGCCACTTTAGCATAAGGATTCTTTTTTTTGGTACTGGAGATTGAACTCAGGGGCACTCGACCACTGAGCCACATCCTCAGCCCTATTTTGTGTTTTATGTAGAGACAGGGTCTCACTGAGTTGCTTAGTGCCTCACCGTTGCTGAGGCTGGCTTTGAACTTGCAATTCTCCTGTTTCAGCCTCCTAAGTGCTGGGATTACAGGCTTGCGCCACCACGCCCGGCTCATAAGGATTCTTTTGAGCTAAAAGCAAGAAACTCAACAGATGCAGGAAGCATCCTCTGTCCTCCCTTAGCTGCCTAAAAGCAGGTATTTCCCTTAAGAAAGCTGCCCTCCCTCGGAATGCCAGGAATAGGAGAGTGACCCTCATCACCTGAGATGCAGGATCGACACCAAGCTGAACCTGCATACACTGCCTTTACTAAAACAACATTTATCCCTGTATTTTCTGAGGTCCAAACCCTCTCTCCTTTGTTATACTGGCATAAAAGCCCAAGTCTAACCTTTTCTTGAGTTTTACTTCTGTCAACTCAATGCATGCAAAATAAAGATTGTGTACTTTTTCTCTCATTAATCTTTTGTTAGTTTAGTTTACAAGCTTGCAAAACGTTGAGCATAGAAAGCAGAAGAAACATCTTTCCTTCCTGACACTAATGTGTCACAAATTATGAGGATTATGAGAGTCAGTGAAATTTTCAATACATGCCAATTTACCTTGGTGCCCATTAAAATTTATTGATTAAGTAAATCCAGGTAAACTGATTATTGAAGAATCTCACTATATGCAAAGGAAGAAATCCAGAAGACCAAAGCTCTCTAGAGTAATAAACTCCCTTATTTTTATCTGAATAAAATCTTGTTCCTCTAAATCAATGATCTGATGTTTCCAGAATTCTTTCCCCCCTTGGCAACTGTCCATGGCCAAAACAAATGAAACAAAACAAGTTTTGGACTTCATTCCCCCTAGACTCTTCTACCTGACTTTCAAAGTCCACCCAAACCCTCTGTGCCTTGCTTTCCTATCTACTCTGTTTACCAGCTCACATGCCTTACTTCAGCCAGGGCAGCTCCTTATTATCCCTTGGCTCACCCAAGCTCCTCACTTTCTCTTTAATATGCCCAATATGCCATCCTCTCCACTTCCACGTAGGAAGCAATGATAATCTTGTCCAGTCATTCTTCCTTTCTCAAGACTTCTTGGTGGTCTTCTTATACCATCAGGACTCATTCTTGATTTCCTCAACTTTTGAATTCCCCAAGTCCTTATTAATGACACTTTTCATTGGTGCATTAGGGTTTCAGACAACTGATGTATCTATATCTCACCACTTAGAAGGCGAACTCCTTGACACTCTCCATTTTCTGTAATTCTCTCCTTACCAACCAGACCCCAGCACTCTTCTAGGTAAACGATGTGTACTCAGTAAATGTTGGAGTCTGCATGTGTCTTGTGCCTAAAATACTGGTTTTCTTCCTTTCCTCAACTATTTTTTCCTTCTTTTATCTTTTTGTAGGTTTGAGAGGAAAATTGCAGTGTAGAAGTCAAATATTCCATAAATATCTGGTTTGCACTTACAAGAGCTAACTCCTGGCTGTTCACCAAATAAACACAAGTTGCTAAAACCTCGTGACAGCAATACAAAGCAAGATAAATTTCCTACCAATGAGTAAAACACACCTTTTACTTATACAAAGGGTCACAAAGAATGAGTTATAAGAAAAACAAACCCAAGAACAATATTAACAAGCCCATTTGTAATTTTGTATCTATTCAGTAGTCTCCCTTTGTAAGTATTGGACATAGCTAATTTACTCAGATTTTTTGTAAGTAGAGTCTGTCTCAATTATAGTTTGAATGAGTAAAGAAAGATATCTGTAATAGAAGAAAATTGAGAATTCAGATTTTTCTACTCAGTTCCTCACAATAGAATACTGGAGTGAGAGAAAGCTAATCAACATTCATCAATTTATATTTGATTATGTCCATTCCTTTCTGGTTGAATTGCTTTGCAGAGCTATGGGTTCTTTTCAGTTGAGGTACTTGGGATTCTTCTTCTTACCAATCTGAAGAGAGCCAGAGGAAAAGTTAGAAGAAAGGAAAACAAAAGAATGATTTACCCTGTTCTTTCTAACTGATCTCTTACTTTTTTTCCTCCCCTTTTTCTCTACTAAGTCCTTAAGATAATCATTCCAGAAATGCTATGACTCCCCTTTTACAAGTATGACTTGACTTTTCTAAAATAATGCAGTTAGGGCTGGGATTGTGGCTCAATGATAGAGTGCTTGCCGTGCATGTGTGAGGCACTGGGTTCGATCCTCTTCATCACATATAAATAAAAGTCTATCAACAACTAAAAAAAATTTAAAAAATAAAATAATGCAGTTAAAGGATAAATGCAATAAAAAAGTAGACACAAAGCCATGCAGATATAAACTGAAAATAAACAGAAAGTCAAGTTTACCTTTAAAACTTAACTCTCAAAGTAAGTATCAATTTTATTGGTTAATTGGGCTGTGGACAGTGGGGGCTCCACTTTGGCAGTTGTGAGCTGTTACCTGAAATCTCAAAGGGGCCCATGAAATGTAGCTTTTTGGTTCGTAGCTTTCATTTCGTTTTTATTTTTTACCTTTTAGGGGTACCAGGGATTGAACTCAGGGGCACTTGCCCACTGAGCCATGTTTTCTCTTATATGTGGAAGATAGTGAGGAAAAAAAAAGGGAAAAGCATTTTGTGTTTTGTTTTCCATGAAAATAAAAGGGAGACCCATAGAGTAGAGGATGGTGACTTAGAGAGAAGGGAGGGAAAGGTAACGGGAGGTACTGGGCAATGAAGTTGACCAAATTACGTGCATGTAAAAATCTATCACAATGAATTCCATTATTTTGTATAATTATAAAGTACCATAAATAAATAAATAAATAGCGATAAAAAAAAAAAACTCCAAAAGAAAATAAGCATATGAAGAGACAGAAATAAAAAAAGATCTTTGACATGATGCAACTTTAAAGAGATAACAAGAGATGACCTTAGGGTTCAACCACATCTCTGTTCCTTGTACTATGGTTTGCTCATAGCTTCATGAATCAAGATATATATCACATCTATAAAAGCTTCTCCAAGCAAGAAACGCAATTTGTGGAAGAACATGTAGGAGAGAGGGATGTTGGTATAATCTAAACTCAACTGGATTCCAACACCTAAATTTTTTCACAGCAGAATAAGAGGACATCTTTAACTGATAATCCTCATGGTGTTTATGGACTTAGAGCTGGGATAACCACTTGCACTTTGCAGACTTTAATTATCCTGTCCTGATTCAAAACTCGTGAGCATTGTCTCTTTATAAATATGAGGATTGCACAGCAGCCAGAGAGGGGGCTGCCTGGGATGTCCAGAGCAATGTCATAGAAAGAATGAGGCATTCTGCTGCTACCTTTTCTGCTCAAGGTGCCATTCCAAAGCCCCATATTTGTATTTTTTGCTTTTCACTAAAATAGGTTAAATCAAAATGCATCAAGTAAGTCATTTATTCTAAGCATGCAAGTGAAATAACAAAAAGCATCTCATTGAACAAGTAAGTTCTCCCTCTCTCATATTCCCCTTAATTTTGTTTCCCCAGTTTTCATCTTAAAAATAAAAATCAGTTGCTCCTCTCCCTTATGAATTGCTCTGGCTTCGTTCCTATTTTCTGCCAATTCTCTTCCATTTTAAGATGAATCTCTTAAGATGTATATTTGGCCTCCAGTCTATTTCTATGCCTGCTATGTAAATTTAGTACAGCAATTCATATGGTCCTCTCAAAGCTTTAGAAGAAAATCAGAGCAGGAAAATCCCTTTAAAGTTGGGTAAAGTCCCTTCACTTTACTTTTTAATGTAAAAATGAAGCCATTTCATTTCCTCTCCTCTAACAAAACATGTCTGGTAAAGAGAAAGACCTTTAGCTACAAATTTAATCAGATTTTTGTAATTAACCATTTCAGAATGTGAGCTGGGTCTTTGTGCAGGTAAAAAGACAGCTGTAAGAAACTTGAGGTTCAGATGCAGGTTTCCAGGTCCAGGGTCCAGGCTCCTGCAGCTGGCTTGCTCGGTCTAGTCCTTGCATATAATCTCAGAGGCTATTTCATTTTGTTTTAGAAAAGTTTGCTCAGAAGCATCAGATTTAAACAGGAAGAAGTAATTACTTGAAATACCTTTTTTTTTTTACTAAAAAATGTAAGAAAGGAAAAAAATGTATTAATTTTAGGGTCATCCTTTTGTACACATATATAACTCAAAGAATGAGTCAACTAAAAAGTTTGATTCACAAGACTTTTGGGGAATGCAACTATAAGTTGTCCTCTAGTAATCAGTTGAATTTCATAAATAATAGTTTCAAATAGGTAGAATACTTTTAGAAAGGGTTACACCAGAGGAATTCTGAACACATTGGAAATCATGTCTCATTTATGGATACTTTTGGTCTGTTGATAAGAATGAAGTTTAAACTGTACTTAAACAATTTTTTCCTCTTGTCCCTGGCAGGAGGACTGTGCATTCTGTTGGAATTTAGTCTAATTTCCTATTTTATATTTTTTCTTGGAGAAAACACTTTTTTTTTCCTTATTTATCTGGATGTGCTAATCAAATCTCTTTTATTCCACATGAATAAATGTGCAGTGTCTCTTCCACTCAATAATCTCCGAGCAGCAGGGTCCTCTATGATACTCCTTCAAAGAAGCCATCGGTTTTCTTTCTTAACACTTCTCATAAATTTGCTAAATTTCATATCATAGTGTGTGACATTGGTTTAAGCAACTTTGGTTCATTTCATTTTTGTTTTTGTCTGTCTTCTCTGTTTCTCATCAACTAAAACAGAATGTCTTACTAGACACAGAAACACTGGTGATTTAGTAAACAAGAAAACAAAAAAAACCCAAGTAAGCCTCCCCTCCAACAAAAACAGTGATTAGATTCTAACTCAGTAGTGTTTTGCATTAATCAATAAGATTTCTTAATAGCTTTAAGAACATAGCCCCTTAAGAAACTCCATAGATATTGCATCAAATTCATCCTTAAATACTCTTTAGCAACTCCCACTTTCCTTTTCTGTTGTTTTTTCTGGCTTTGTTAATGTAAAGTTTTCTTATGGTTTTAAATGAATATATTAGGAAATTCATAGAAATGTTTGAGCTTTACAGAAGGTGGACTGTCTTTTAAGGTGAAAGAAATTTTTTACTTATTTAGGGGAACTCAAGTCCTTTCGACAGTCATCCATCAAATCACAGGGCGGTTCTCTTAAAAATTGTTTCTAATGAAGAATTTTTTAACAGTATGTACCACATACCACAAGGGTGCTAATAAAATGTCCCCTGCCTAATGAACAGCTGTGATTATTGGTTAAGCTGATTGAAATGGAGAATTATGGCCAGCTGCAAAGTACATTCAAGAACAGTGAGAGAAACTGGCAGCTGCTATTCCACTTGCTATAAATATTTTTAATTAAGATTTGCCTCCTGGTTTTCAATTTGTGTAATAGCAGGGATTTTTAGTTAGTTAGTTTAAGGGTAAAAAAATATCTTTCTCTTCATGACAAGCTTTTTAACATTTCTATTAACAATGACCATTAGCACAAATGGCGACATTCTCCTGCCTAATAGGAAAACAAGCTGCAGATTAAGCTCTAGTTCTTTTAAAGAACCATATGCACCCAAGAATTTCAAAGTTTTGTTGGTTTGCTTCCAAATGATGAATTTTTAGATAAAAGTAAGTCCCAGTTCTTCATCAGGAATTCTTTAAAACGGGGAAAATTGTAAAGAGATTTGTCTTACTAGTATCTAAATGGGACGCCAGAAGTAGAAATAAAACACATACACAAAGATCCTTCCATATATTTTCTTACTGAAATTCTGAATTTGGGACTGATAAGACTCTTCTTCCTCTCTTGACAGTTCCCTTTCATCTTACACCAGTTGCTCTCAAACATCCATGCTTTCTGAGTTTAGCTCCTGGGTGGGTTCTCTGCAGGCTCTCCTCAGCTATACTCAGTTCTTTTGTGGTTTCAACCATGATCTTTATATTAATGGTGCAAAAGTCTCATTCTCAAACCTTGCCTTCTTACCTGAGTACCAGACTCCTTCCCCTTGACTTTCCTAGGCATTTAAAACTCATTAGTTTCCCCACATCTGCTTTTTCTCCTGTCTTCCTGACTCAGTTAATGGCACTTCTGTCCCCTTAATCACTAAAGACAAAAGCCTTGGAGTTAACTGAGAATTCTCTTTTCCCCTCCCATACTGGACTAAATTTTATCAATCTCCAAGCCCTAGTGATTTTATTTCCTAAATGTTTCTTAGTTCTGTTACCTCCACCTTCATCTCCACTGCTACAGCCCTTTATCTCGGTTGCAAACATTCTTGCCTAGCATATTAGAATAGCCTCCGAACTGGTATCTCTGTGTCTAGATTCAGCCCTTCAAACTTCTTATCTACATACAATGAAATCTGACAATATCATTCCTTTGCTTAAAAATTTTCAATGGCTTCCTATCATCTCCAGGATAAAGTTTGAAGTTTTCAGCATGGACTATAAGGCCCTCCTTGGACAGGCCCCAACTTGTTTCTCCAGGTAGTATGGTATTGAATTTTGGCAATTTCTCACACACTGTCCTGTGAAAATGCAGGATTTTTTCGGACAATTTTTCCTCATATTTTTTATTGGTGCATTATAGTTGTACATAACAGTGATATTTGTTACATATTTGTATATGCACACAATATAATAATATGATTTGACCAGTATCATTTCTTATTATTTACCCTTCCTTCTCTTTCTCCCTCTCCCTGGTCCCTTTCCTTCACTCTACTGATCTCCCTTCAATTTTTTTTATTTGTTCTAATTAGTTATACATGACAGTCGATGCACTTTGACACATCATACGTAACTCTACATCATGTAAAACCAGACGAAAAAACAGCTTTAACATCAGAATCTGGAGAAGTATCCCACAGATACACTCGCGTGCTTTCCAGGTGTAGGGTAAAGTTTTTCCTCCTGTAAGATTCTATGACTCCTAATTATATAAATTCAGTGTAACACTCATCAAAATATATTCATTTTTACATGTGTTTATCTCTGATCGAACCATTCTTTGATCAAGGAATATATCTTATTTATTCTTGTTTCCCACAGTGACTAGCACAGGGACATTTAAATGTTTCGTGACATAAAAGGAAAGGATTTCAAATGATAAAATTAGACCAATGTTTCTGGAAGTCTTAACAACATTAAATGGATAATTGTGGAAATTAGAGTTTTAAAAAGTACCCATTAGTTTTATTTTAAGGAGGAGATCTTATGTGTCTTTTTTTTATAGATGATATTCAGCCCAAACCATTTATTCTCCTTCAAAAATAATGACATGCTAGAAGCATTCCTTCTTGGTTTAATTAATATCCCTCCAGTGACCTAAGGCATGCACTTCAGATATCTTCATAAGATGAATAGCTGTTATGATGTGTCATTAATACACCTATTGTTACAATATAAATAACCTTTCAAATACATTTACTTAGAAAGGAACTTTGAGCCTTTCACAACTGAAAAATCAGGACTTAGAGACAAATCTAAGGATATGGATACAGACATTAATAAGTACATTAGTAAGTCTTATAACATGTTTGCTTATAAATGTTGCCTGAACAGTATAGGGAAAAAAAAAACCTCACAGAAAAGAACCTTCCATGTGGTCTAACTTTCTCTATATTCAAGAGGCAATCAAAGCTCCTAATTCTGCCAATAATGCAGATCTATCTAGCATGGAACCCCTCTTGCCACAAATAGGTGGAGTAAGTGGGTTCACAAAACTTATCAGTTTACATTTTCATCTGTAATTATGTTTTGTGTTTGTGGACAATGCATGCCAGTCAACTAGGAGCTGAAAAGTCAGAAGAAGACCTGCTGTTGACCATCTTGTTTTTTGAACCACAAACGTATTAATCTGTTGTTAACGAAGTGCTCAGTTCCATTCATTGGGTCAGCAGAAATACAAAATTGACATCTTGAGACTTGATAAAATCCATTTCTTGTTCTGGCTGTGATCTTCCCTGCTTGAAATTTTAATTTTAATAAATAATTCAATGGCTTAAGTTGAATTCCCACACCACTGACACCTGATTCGAACACAAAACTAACAAGTAAATAAAGAAAACTCATTGATGATCTGTTCATAATGCAAATAATATTGTAGGGAAAAAAAAGAAAAACAAAAAACAAGGCCCAGGTGTTCAGAAGTGAGTATACAGAGATACTGGGGACTTAGGCTCTAAAAATAGTTCTTATATTTGGCCCCTCAGATATGTTATATGATAAAGTGACACAGAGATAAAGGGAATTCCTTTTGCCTCCTTCCATAGCATTTGCTCAGTCAATTATTTAAGAAATGTTTATTAAGTACCTACTATGTACCAAACATAGTATGCATGGCACTGGGCAAAAATGTTCCTTGACTTCATATTATCTATCAAAAATATTACTGATGACCTCTTCCCCATCACTGTGGTTCAAATATGGCTTGTGGCTTCTGAAACTCATGTTGACATTTGATTGCCACTGTGGTGGTGTTGGGAAGTGTCATCTTTGAGAAGTTAAGAGGGATAAATGCCTTTTCCTCAGAGTTCTCACCCTCTCCCGATTGGAATAGTTACGTTAGAGCAGGGTTGTTAGAAACCAAGGCTTTATGTTTTGTTTCTTCTGCCTGTTCGCACTTGCTCTTCCACTTTTCTGCCATGTTTTGATGCAGCACAGGCCCTCACCAGAAGCCAAGAGATGCCAGCAGCATGCTTTGGAACTTCACAGCCTCAAAAACCTGTGAGCCAAATAAACTTTTTATCAATTTCCTATCCCTCAGTATTTTGTTATAGCAACAGAAAATGAACTAAGATAACTGATATAACTAAAACATGTTTCATATTCATCTTGGTAACTTAGTTCCTAACTAAGGAACGTTATATCAACTAAAAATGAAATATAAACAAATTTTTAAGGCAAATCTTTTTCCATGGTAATTATAGCAGTTACCAGTTCCTAGAAAATTTAATTGTATACAATATAGTTTTATGCAATAATTGGTGTTTTATTCTTCTGTTTCCTTTTTTTTCGAATGAGGTGCTATGGTTTGAATATGGTTTGTTACCCATGTGCAGGCATTTTATCTCCAAATACTCTAATGGTATTGAGAGAATGGAAACTTAATACAACTATGGTGTTGGGACTTTGGAGATGTGATTAGGTTTCAGTTAGGTCATTAGAGAGACTCCATGATTGAATCCTGTGGCTTTATAAGAAGAGGAGGCAGAGTCCAAATGCACCCTTCCCATGTCTTATGCCACATAGGAACTCTGCCAACAAAAAAAGTCATCATCAGAATTGAATCAAGGCTAGTACCATGGCCTTGAATCTCTAAAACTGTGGGCTAAATTAAGCCCTTTTCCTTATAAAGTTAGCCTGCCTCAGGCATTTTATTATAGTCATGAACAACAGACTAACATATGAGGAAAGTGAACATTCTTGAAGTTCAGTAAGTTGTCTAAAATTGCATAGCCAGTAAGAGTTTAAGCAAGGACTTGAGCCAGTTAGTCTGACTTTAGAGACTTGAGGAGTGACATTTTCAAAATACTTGGTTTTGTAAGGCACAAAGCACCTTTCATATTCTGAAAATGTTTAAGTATGAGAAATTTCTTCTTCAGATTAGGAAAACTCCTCAAAACATGCATCTTGAGGCAGCCTTACATGTTTAAAAATGTGTGTTTTCAGTCTGCCTCTGTCTCTCTGAACAAATCACAGCACCTCATCATTGAATTCAGAGTGATCACAATCTGGATTTTTCTTGGAAAATATAGGTTGGTACAGGCAGCTTTATTTTCATTTAGTTACACTATTCCAGTATTTATTGATCAAAAAAATACACCTGGAAGATAAAATGCTATAAAAAATCTCAGATGAAGTTGAGTGCGGTGGTGCATGCCTGTAATCCCAGCACTTAGGGAGGCTGAGACAGGAGAATCACGAGTTCAAAGCCAGCCTCAGCAACGGTGAGGCGCTAAGTAACTCAGTGAGACCCCGTCTCTACATAAAACACAAATAGGGCTGGGGATGTGGCTCAGTGGTCAATTACCCCTGAGTTCAATCCCTGGTACCCGCCCACCCCCCAGATGATTTCACACCACTAGAACCAAGGACTAACATGTTCTGATCAATTTTGGGCTACTGTTAAGTTCACCAAGGCCATCCTGAGGTTTCTGTATATAACCTTTCTATATATGATCAGTGTTATTCTTATTGTTAGGATTATATTGAACTCTGACAACCAAAAATCCAGTAAGCATTTAAAATATTAGGTTGAGTGTAGATTATCTAAGGCTGAGGCAGCTTCCCTGAAATGTCACCAAAGAACTAAGTTCAGTCTCTTTCTCTCTTTCCTCCTGGTTTCATGATGGCTGCTGTATTTTCAGCCATCAGGGGCATGTTCCAAGCAGGAAAAATGAGAAATGCAGAGCACCAAGAAGCTCTCTTACTCCCCCAGGAATTCTAACTACACCTCACTGGCCAGATCAAGTTTCATAGTTACCCTTACCTAGAAGAGAGCCTGAGAGTTGAGTATTCTCATTTTCTAATCTCAATAGTAGAGGAAAACAGAAAGGGGTCTTGAAAAAGCCAGATTGCAGCAACTATCAGAGGTCAATTGTGTATTTACCATGGAAACTGTGAAAACCATAGGGATAGTTACACATTTCTGTTTGTATGTTACTCAGTTCCTTATTTCAGTAATGCAAGGTTTAAAGAGAATGATTTGGAGTTCTTGCTAATACACTTGGTAATACACTCCCTGATGTAACCAAATTATGAAAGGGTACAACTCTCTGATGTAGCACTATTTGAGAAGACATTGGTTACCTAGTAGTGAGATAAACCCAGACCTTTGGGGTGGCCACTGAATCAAACATATGCTCTTCAGTGGAGGACAAAAGAGATGATAGTGGTGTCTGTCTTGGTCAATCCTAAGGAATCTTCATGGAGCTTCCTAGGGGTAATAGGAATGTGTAACTGGTTTCCATACTCTCCCTCTCCATACCTTATATCCACCTCGAGTTCCATGAGAAACACTTTACTTTTGGAGCCTGCTATTATTTTGTTTGCAGTGGCTTACTTCTTGGGGGTGGGGAATCTCAGTGTTGATGTTACAGATTTACTTTCTAATTTCATCGCAGAGATGCTGTTTGGAATGGGAGCCTAGAGAACACCCTGAGAAAGCACAGTTTGCCTGTCGGAAAGGCTTGTGAGGAGGTGCATGTCTCAGGTATTTGCTACCCAAGGTAAGAAAGCATTAGAGAAAGAGGAATCATGGGCTGTCATTATTTCTAAGTCTGTTTATAAACCCTTGTGTTCACTGTAGGATGAAACAGCACCGAGATAGCACCCAACAGCTATTTCAGGGCCTCTTTAGAGCAGGTAAGTTTCTCCATAGTGTTTGAAGAAGAAAAGGTTTGAATCTTCCTAAAGGCTAGAGTTTCCACCACCTACAGAGATTATCTTATAGATTGAATATTATCATTTTGTTTCCTGTTAAATCACAGTCTAAATAAATGTCTCTTGGTGTTAAGCTGATTGTCCTGACCAAATCATCACATTATCATTCATTTCAAAACACTGACGAGTTTCAGTCACTATATGTTCTCATTTTGCCAAAGCTTATGCTGTAAAAGTTATAATAATCTTGTTGGATTTTTTCAAATTCTTTATCAATAATATTATTGGCTCAGTCTACAAATATGTAATAAATATTAAAAAAATGACAAAACTACTAATTTGTGTGATTTTTTTCTTTCTGCTCTATATTATTTTTCATTGAATTTTTCAAAATTTGTACTGGGTTTACTTTAGCCTAAGATATATCACTTATTTTTTTTAATATCATAGGATTTTTCAATGAGTTTTTCTTAGCAGACATTATAAGATTAGTTCTTTTGACATCATATATTTAGGTTTTAAAAAATAAATTAAATCTGCTGTTCCTTTTCTTTATCTACCCCTTTCCCCTAATAAATTTCAACCATCATATTATTTTAAAACTAATATTATTAAGTATATTAAATGTTTACTCTCAATATATTATAATTAAAGATTAGCTGTTGTCCATTAATGCTGGATGAATATGAAATTTGTTTTAGGAGAAAACAGAACTTGAAAAGTTAACATTTAAATGAAAATACATTAAAATTGAATACTAACAGTAGAAATCCTCACTTTTCCAAGATTTTATCTGGAAGCAAATAACCTTTATGAGGAAAGAACTACATTTAGTTAATTTCAGTTACATCCAGGCACTGTTGCATGTATGTGTGTATATATATACATATATATATACTATATATATATATATATATATATATGTACATGCTTATGCCCCACCCCGGATAATTTGAGTGTTGTTTGTTCTCCCAGGGTCCATGCATTAGAATCTTGGTCCCCAGTGCAGCAAAGTGGAGAGATGGCAAAACCTTTAAGAGGTGGTACCTCATGAAAGCCTGCAGCACCAGAGCAGCATCCTCAGAAAGGCATTAATGTAGCTCTCCAAAGAACCCAGTTAGTTTCTATAAGAATGGGCTGATATAAACCGCAGGACTGCCTCTTGCCTGTTCTCTGGCTTCTTGCATCACCATGTGACCTCCCTCTTGTGTGAAAAGAATCCTCAACAGACGGAACCAATGTTGACACCTGTCCGTGGACTTACACCTTCCCAAACTGTAAGCTAGATAAACCTCTTTTCTTTATAAATTACCCAGCCTTGGGTATTTTGTTAGTAGCAACAGAAAATGGACTAACATGTGAACATGTACAATTGTTTTATTTTTATTACAACAAATCATAAGATATTTTTGTTTCTTCTTTACAATCAAGAAGGTGGAAAATGTAGAAAAGTTAGGGAGCTTGGCCCAGGTCACACTGCTAGTTCATTGTACAGCTGGGATTCAAATGTGGACACTCTCTTCATCCTATATTCATCCATTAAACACATTTTATTAAGCATGTACTATGGGCAGCATAATATTCGAGAAAATGAAGAAAGTGAGGCAGAATTCACTCAAAGAAATCATTGCTCTATACAACTTCTTGGTGTTCATCCTAAAGAATTAAAGTCAGCATACTATAGCTATGAATGCATACCCACATTTATACAGTACAATTCATAATAGCCAAGTATGGAACTAGGCTAGGTGTCCATCAACAGATGAATGGATAAAAAATTGGTATATACACATAGATTTGCTTATTTATCCAGAAAGAAGAACAAAATTTGTAGGAAAATGATGGAACTTGGGAGCATTATGTTAAATGAAATATGCCAAACTCAGAAGGTCAAGGGTAATATGTTTTGTTTCATATGTGAAAACTAGAGAGAAAAGAAGGAGAAAGGATATTAAAAATGAGTAAAATATTTTATTTCTTGAGATTTAGTAGTCTTATTAAGGAAACTGACACCTGTGCTGATATGTTGGAGTGTTGATCCTATGTTTTCTTCTAGCAGTTGCAGAATTTCTGATATAATTCCTAGATCTTTGATCCTCTTTGAGTTTATTTTTATGCAGAGTGAAGCATTTGTTAATTTGTTTTAAGAAATCAATACAATTATGCCTGTCTTCTTTAATTTTTAAATTTCTTTCTTTCTGTGAAAAGATGATTAAAATTAGACTTTAACATGAAAGAAACAAACTTCAAGATTAGTATCCTCAGGCTTCAAGATTAGTCTTGTTTCATGGTCATTATTGAAACTTATTATTTTAAGTGTCTCCTCGTTGGCTACTCATAGCATCACTAGCTTGATGATGATTTGGAGCATAGCTCAGCATAATTTTGAAGAGAAAGTAAAGAATAGTACAAAAGTTCATCAAGTTTTATGGTTTTATTTTGTTTATCTTATTTAAGGATAAAGATGGTGATATGATGGTTACATATGTTATGATTACAATTGAATCTTGGTATTTTCCAAGGAATGTAGTCCTATAATTGTTCTCAGCAGCATTTTTGGAGGAAGGGATTAAAAAGAGCTCTCATCAATAAAAGTCTGTGTAGTTGAAAAAAATTAATGTAAAAAGGGCATAGATGTTGGGAAAGAACACAGAAGATCTTCCACAGATTTGTAGGGTGTACCAGAATCATGCTATGTATGAAAGAAGAGTGACTTCTTTGTTTTTGATTTTTAGGAGATGAGGTCTTGCTATGTTGCCTGGACTGGCTCCAAATTTCAGGGCTCAAACCATGCTCCTGCCTTACCCTACCAGTGTGCACCTCTGAACTACAGTGTGCACCACGGGGCCCCCTAAAAGAGTGGTTTTTCCACTTGAAATTTTCTTATGAAAAATACCCTTTCTTCAGAATAAATAAACAACTGAAGCCTTCCAGATATTTAGGATTATGAAATATCCTGTTCCTTCTTTCTCTTTCCTAATTCAAACTCATTTTCTGTGGGTATAACAATGGCTGTCTCAGGAGTTGTATTCATAGAAGTCACAGGCCAGCTCAGTGCCCACTCCTCCAATATTAGCATGTTTGCTCCCCTAAAGCTGATAGGGTATGGGGGAAAGCCTATCTTACCAGATTGGCTGCATTATTAGCAAAGCTAGACCATAAAGTACAAAATGTAAAGGTCCAGGCGGCACTGTGACTTGTGAATGTGTACTCAGACCCAGAAACTGCAAATTAGTTTGCAGAAAATTAAACTGTATTATAAGCTCAGAAGGAACATTTTCTTTCTTTATTTTTTTTCTGCCTACCCATTTGCTGCTGATGAGTCAGGGAAGGACCTCTAGAAAGACTATGATTATCACTAGCAGAATAATCTTTTTGTCATTATATTTGTCTTTCCCAATCTACCCCATTTGGCACAATACACTCCATGCCTACAACTGTGCCAGATGATTTGGAGTAGGAAATGAATTTATTCAACGTATATTTCCTAAGCATGAATGAGAGAGTGAAAAGGGGTGGGGAGTGCTCTATTTCAATGGGACTTATGAAACTAAAATGCACATCCTCCAAAATGGAATTGGCCCCTCCATGTCACCATGCAGTTACCTTTTCTTCTTATTTCCTTTCTCTGAAAGAACACTCTATTTCATTTAGCAAAGAAAGGGGGTTATCAAGAGAAGCACAACCCTATTTTAAATATTTATAGTTGTCTCAAATATCTGACACTGTGTAACGAACAGCCCAGAACCACAATGGTGTAACAATTGCGAATATTTATTAATAGCCTATTCTCACAATCGGAGCTGGGCAATTCTTTTGCTCCAGTGGTATGTATCTACAGCAGTTGAAATAGCTAAAATTTAAGATTGCTTCTTGGCTTATGTCAGAACCTCAGCTATGATATTTCTGTCTCTTCTTTCACAAGACTCGTTTGGGTTTCCTCAAAATGAGATAGTCTTGAGGTCACTGAACTTCTCATACTGCAGCTGTCTTCCAAGAGAGCCGAAGGAGAAGCTGCTGGACCTCCTAAAGGTTTGACCTGGAATTAGTAGAGTCAGGTCTACTGCATTGTATGAGTCTAAGCAAGTCACAGGGACTAGCTAGATTTGAGGGCGGGAGGAGAATCAATTTCTTGGCAGGAAGAGTAGTGAGGAGGATATTTGAGGGAAGACATCAACAATGGCTCTTGTTAGAGATTATACCCCACAATGATGTCATATATTATCAATCCTACACTACAATGAGGTGCCCTTCTGTCTTCCCTGAGCATGCTGTGACTATACCAGTATGTTCCAGGCAGGGGAAAAGAAGAAAGCAGTGTGTGATGTAGGCTGATATTGCACCCACTCTGCTCCTAACTTGATGCTTCTGACATGTTGATATTACTTCATCGCTTTGGTGTGGCTCTTTCTCCCAACAAGTTACTACTACCAGACCTCTGCCCATCTGTTCTAAACTATGGCCGATTCTCATTATAACAATTCTTCAAGTTTATTCAGTACCTGTCTCCTGCAAAATCAAATGAGATTCATGGAGATTTCTTCATTAATCATCCCAGGATCACTGTTAACAGCTGGGAGAAGGCAGAGGTGTATTCCCATGTTAGAAACGAACAAGGGGCAATAAAATGAAGTTCTAGGAAAATTGACCATGATCACACAACTGGTCAGCGAAGATAAAAGGAAGAAGCAATGTGTGTGAGTGTATGTGTGCACACGCGCTCACAAGCAACAAAAAGAGCACATGTGGATGTGAGAGAGAAAAGTTCTCCGGGAAAAAAGGAAAGAGTATCATCAAAATTTATATTTTTGTTTATCTATCTATGCTATATGACAATAATTTCTAATGTTCCAACGTGCTAAAATATTTCCAGAACCAGGAACAAACATCTGGTATAATCAAAGACTGATTTATCCCCTAAAATAATCATTGTAATGAAATTTAATCTGCATTAGAATCAAATTTATTTTGCTTCTTTTTAGATATAAGTCCTTGGACAAGCCACTGACCTTCATGCTTTGATGGGCATAAGTTTTACAGATTAGATTTATATATTAAATGGAAAGACATGTGGCTCATAATTGGCACCCAAGAAATAGGAATGATTGTTGCCTTCTTAAGTTTTGTGGTCTTAGGAATGTTAATCTGCTAATTGAAATGGAAGTTTAAAAGATGTAAAGGAATCTTTTTTATTCTATACCTCACAATTTTCAAAAACAACAAAATTAATTGATAGCTGATCTGTACCTTACTAAATGATGCTGCATTTGCAACTTAGACCTTGCAGATGTGAGTTAATGTCTCTTGGCATTTGCATCCTTGTGTGTAAATCAAAAGAGGTGGAATAGATGTTCACTGAGGTTTTTTTGCCTCTGACCTGTGCAGTTCCATGGACATAGAAAAAGCCTTTTAATTCTTTACTCAAGCCATCATTTGTGACTACTTGCCCTCTAGTGGCAAGAAATAGACAGACACTTCTAGTGAGAAAGTTTCATATCCACACCCCATCCAAATCTGATAAATGAAAAGATAAATGCCTAGACTCGCTTCAATATTGTGTTAGTTATATCTATGTAAAAATTACCCCTCACATTAGTAGTTTCAAACAAAAATCATTTATAGTTTTTTGAGGGTGAGGTATTTGTAAGCAGATTAGCTGGGCACTTGTGGCTCAGTCTCTCAGGAGGCTACAGTCAAGGAGCACTAGGGCTGTAGTCATCTGAAAGCTTGAATATTTTGGAGGTTCTGATGCACAGCTTTCTCACCTGGCTGTTGGTAGGACACCTCTCCACAGAGCTTCTTATAACAAAGTGGCTTGTTTCCCCATTGTGAATGATAAGAGAGACATAGTCACAGACAGACATAAGCAAGTAACTGAGATAGGGCATGAATGTCTTTATGATATAGTGGAGCACCTAGACCCAGTGTCAAGGTTTATAGGACAATAATTGCTCTCATTTAATTAAGTTACTTTGAGTTTTTATGACTGGCAAAGGAGTCTTGAAATATAGCTATATGCAAATCGTATAAATCATGCTGAGATTCTAACTGTAGAAGGCCTGTGCTTATTAAAGTTAAAAAGTCCCTCCATTACTTTTTCCTCTGCTGGAAGCCCTAAGCACAGAGGACTTAGTGCTCATAAGATCAAATTCAGGCTCCCTAGATACTCCACTCATGTCATTTTAAGGCAAGGTCACTTAACCTGATAGCCTGATCTGTGGCAGGAGGGGTAGGAATGTTCTATAGAAGTATTCTTGTGTGTACTCAAATATAGGTGCTTACCTTGGGAAAGGTCTAGAAATTTTACCATATTAATAAAGAGACTGGTAGACCAAAAAAGGTTAAAATCACTACTGAGTAATAAAATGTAATGTTAAAGCTTGAATTTTCATGTCTTCTAGTTTATGAGGTAGCCAGACATTTTAATTAGAGAATTTAAAACAACAAACAACAAAGTCAACATCTTATTAACATCATAAAGTAACTTGTTTAAGTACAAATCTATTAAATGCTTTTCTAAAAATTTTATTTCATTGCCAGCCATCTGCAGTTATCTATCTCTGAAAGATGAGGAGACATATAAATTTAATAAATGACTAAAGATAGGCTTTCCATAAAAGTCCAACTCTTCCTCCAGTGTCGTGTATACAAATAAAAGACTGTAGTTTGCTTGTTGTATTTGCATAAAATAATAATTCTCAGCAACATCAATGCATTTCATATGCCACTGATTAAATCTTGAATATTCATGCATGCATTAAAAAGCCTTCTGGTGCTATGGTAGAACCTAATATTATGAAATGTGTTCCAGATTTCCTTTAGGGGAAAGATTATTATAACTGAAAATTAAATCAAAGCTACTTACCAATGAGAACACTCATGAAGAGAATGGGAAGATTGCTCTGTGAATAGTTAGGAGAAGCTAAATTCGGTTCGTGTGAAGTATGAATATTTTATTGTCTTGGAGGCTAGAGAGACCAATAGTAAAACAGAAATGAGTGTCTTTAGGTACCAGGCATCATCTCTATGTACAAGTGTCATTCATTGTCTGTTTGAGTAATGAGATGACAGAATTCCAGAATGGTAAAGTTGAGGGAAATGGATCAGAATTGCCCACCACAAAACCCAGCAGAAAAATGAACAGCCATCTGGAAACTTTGGCTTTTGATACCAAAGTTCTTGCCTAGGCTGGCAAAGTTCCTCCCATGACTTTGCGTTCATGGCCTGCTTGGATATGGCTAAGGTACTCACTGGCCTTTGAAATAGAATCACAGAAATTCAGAACACCTACAGACCAGTTTCTCAATCTTGGGGGTTAGATAATTCTTTGTTGTTTGGGGGGTGCAAATTATCAGCCCCTACCCTAGGCCTAAGGAACTAGGAAATGAAACTGGAAGGGGGCCACCCTTCCAAGTGACCAGTTTGAGAAACAGTAATCTAACACAATTCGTGTTACAGTTAAAGAGATAAAGGTTGCTTAAGGGCTATGTTATTCAGCTTTTCATTTCTGTGACCAAAATATCTGACAAGGACAATTTAGAAGAGGAAGTTTGTTTTGGTTCTACAGTTCCAGAAATTCAGTCCATGGTGGGCTGACTTCATTTCTCTGGACCCAAGATGAGGCAGGACATCATGGCAGAAGAGCATAGTGCAGGACTGCTACTCTGTTCATGTCAGCCTGGAAACACAGGATAGGAGGATTTGAGAGCAAGGGGTCACAGGGAAGATGACCCCTTCCAAGGTCAACCCCCAGAGACCTCCTCCAGCCATGCAATGCATGCCCCACTTGCCTACAGTTACCCTTCAGTCAATCCATTCAAACAAGGATGAGCTGATTAGGTTATTACTCCCATAATCTGATCATTTCACCTCTGAATATTCCTGCATTAACACAGGAGCTTTTGGGGGACTTCTCATATCTAATCCATAACAAGTACCTACCCAAGAGCAGCTGGTTAGCAGCCAAAACAGTACTCCATGCCTCATTATCCAGAAAGTTTGCTATGTGTAACTTCAGGGGAAGAGGTGATGGGCCTGTAAAGATATTTCATCCAAAAACCAACAGTATTGACATGTGAAACGTGTTTTTCCCCACATTTTTTATTGGTGCATTATAGTTGTACATAATGATGATATTTGTTGTTATATATTCGTATAACAATAATATATTTCAATAACATGTGAAACATCTTGCTGCACAGAAGAAAACCTTCCAGAACTGGCTAGCTATGTTTCTAGACTCTTAGGTTTCCATGCAGAAACCTTTATTGACACATTGTTTTTCTAAAGATAGGTTAGTGATATGATGAATTCACACCTAGGTGCTTTATTGTGTTTTTCTTCTTGACTATTATCCTCATATACCTATTTTATTACACAATCACTTGGAGTTAGAAGAGCCCTTATTTTTACAATCACAGGTATTATTACTGTTGTTATTGGAAGACATGTTTAGGGTTTTAAACCTTTCTGTGAGTTGAACTGGAATGGAAATCACTTTATGTATGTTAGAAGATAAAAAATGTGTTGACCCTATGTATTTGAGAAATCCTATATGAATTGTTTATTTAAAAAAACAAAGGTAGAAAAAAGTGGATTATTCTGCAAAAGTCATTTTTATTGCTGATAAGTGAATATAGAAATATTTAAAGGATACTTAATTGCCCGGATTTTTGGCTCTTTTTAATAACAAACAATATATCCTCAGAGACATTCTTAGCTATATCTTGACTCCTTTTGTGCCCACTATATTCTGCTCACTGTGGGGATTCAGGTTGATAATCCCAAAGGAGAGTTAGGATACCAATTTGTGCTTTAGATTGCTTAAGAGGCCCACAAGGGAAGACAAATCACAAACAAAATAGGCCCACCTACTGTTGCTGCAGCCCAGGGAGGACTCTTTCCCTATTCTGATTTGTACCAATAAACCCTTTAGAGATGTCAATTTTTCTTTCTTCCTCTAGTGTTATTCGTGCAATTTATGAAAATAATTTTGCAGATCTGAGCACATAGAGATTTCCAAGAATGTTAAAGTGCTATAAACAGTAATTGATTTACAACTGTACTGTTATTTAGTTGACATCCTTTGAAGCATTTCCATACTGAGAGTCAACATTTTGATGAACATCTTTTATAGACTTCCCAATGCAGGTGCACACATGTGTACGCACACCTGTGCGTGTGTGCGCACACACACACGGACATAAACAGAATCATATTATACATGCTGTTTTATCATGGGCATTTTTTTCAGTCTTCTTGCCTGTTCTTATCTTCTTTTCTAGTTGCCTCCATCTCTAAGTTAATCAGTCTTGAAAACTCAATGTATATTCTTCCAAATCCTTTTACATTGTAAAATTACATATTCATAAGTATGTTAATATATTATTATCTTCAGCACACAAAACAGTACCAAGTGTGCTCTCAGAATGGTGTCATAAACATTATAGGTGTCATAAACAATTGCTCCATAAGTATTTGTTGAATGAATTAATTGTGTGTGTGTGTGTGTGTGTGTGTGCACATTTTCCTGTATCTATCTGGAGGTTATCAATCAATTCTTCTATGTAATTGCTCCATATAGATTTAATCAATATTATGGATGGTTGCAAAATAACCCATGGTTATAAAGGTAACATTAATTTACTTAACTACAATCCTAGTTGATAGTCAAGATGGTTTTATTCTTTTTCCACTATCAACAATAGCTAACATCTATTGAGTGTTTACCACATATTGAGTATATATTTTAGCACTTTATGTGTATTAAGTTACTGAGGTAATGTTCTTCCCATTTTAGGGAACTGAGCAGGAGTAGGTAAGAAACTCACTTCAGGCTATCCTGGCAGTAGGTGGCAAACTAGTCATTATGGGCCCCAAGTATATTTCCCCAAATTACTCCTGTAGAAGGTAGTAAATGACACAATCATATAGTATATTGGAATGATACTTTGTTTTTATTTGATAGCTTCTCTGAAGCAAAATTATTGCTAGTATGGGTATATTTTAAATTGCTAGATTGCTTTGGGAAACAGCAGTAATTATTTATATTTCCACGAGCAGTATATGAGAATGTTCTTTCTTCCAGCAGTATTATTTTTAAAATGTATTTTCCTTTTTTTGCCAATCTAGTGGGTGAGAAGGGAGTTTTCATTAAATCTGTATGTTTTCCCAATAGTAGTAAAGTTGATCAATACACCTAGCTTAGCAGCCATTTTTCTTTAGAGAAATAGATCCAAATAAGAGTAGGTTGTGGGTGGTGTGTGTGTGTGTGCGTGTGTGTTTCTCCAGAGAAACAGAATAAGGGATTAGCTGACATGTTTATGGAGGCTGCAAAATACAAAAATGTGCAGGGTAGGCCAGCAGGCTAGAGACCCAGAGATAAAGTAATGGTGTAGTCAAGTCTGAAGAATGTTTGCTGCAGAATTCCTTCTTGCTTGAGGAGTGGTCAAACTTTTTGTTTGATTCTGTCTTTAACTGTTCAGCTGAGGCCTGCCTCACAATTGGAGATACTGCTTTATTCAAAGTTCACTAATTTACATGTAAGTCTCTTCCAAAAATACCCTCACAGAAACATCAGGAATACTGTTTGACCAATACCTGGGGCACCATGACTCAGTTAAGTTGACATAAAAAATTAACCATAATTTCCTATTAATAATTTTTCATGATTTTTCTACTGAATTGTTTTATCTTTTTTATCATCTTGAACATTACTGATATTGATTTAGTAAATGTGGTGTATTTTTCCCATCTCTTATATAATTTATTTCTTATACTATTTCTCATAAGTATTTTACATTTTAAATTATTAATTTACTACTTTATCATCAATGAACCACAGTCATTGAAATTTAGATGAAAATTATACAGTACATGTAGATTCCATTATTCTCATAATCATTTTTGAGTTACTAATCTTCTAAATTGACTTTAGGGAACTTTTTAATATTTATTTAAAATCAACTCAGTCTTTTAACTCTACAGAGTTTTGGGGAAAATGTGAAATAAACTATCTGCTTTTTTTTTTTCCAAAGAAAGGAACCTAGATTGTGACTTGGGTATGTGGGAATATATTTCAACAATTCTAATATTCCCTTTTTAATTATACTTTTACATATATGAAATCTGTAGGAATGTCAGAGTCGGTGGCAGGTTCTAGCTTCACTGGTAACAGTCTATGGAATTAGCAGAGCAGCTTTCAATCAATAACATGCGGTATCTGTACCTCTGGACAGCTTACCACAATACATTCTATGCCATGCAGATTGGACCTTGGTTAGACAGCGGGGGCTGTGGAGACTGAGATCCAGTTCACACTGCACTTAATAAAACATTTGCCTGCAGCTTTGTTCCAACCAAAGGGGGTGGGTATTTTCCCCTAATTTTTACAAAAGTGCTTTAGAGGCTCATTGCTTTCCCGAGCCCTTCCATCTGCAATCCAGTCCAGCTCCCCAAAAGATGAATTTGCAATTGTTCTACTCTGATATCACCAAGGGCAGCAGCATTCCTGTGAGTTTGTTCCTTGTTCCTGTCCTCTGCCACAACTGAAGCCCCATCTTTTTGTACCACCTCCCCACTTGCAGCTTGAAGTCATTGAAGGAGTGCTTGTTGATAGAGTCCAGTTTGGCCACCAGGGCAAACACAAACTCCACCATGGGGCCTATGTACAGGTGCTTCTGCTCAGGATCATGGAAGAAAGGAAACATGTGCAGATGTGGGTCAGAACTCAACAAAATGGAAATTACTCCTGCATAAGCCTGAGCTCCAATCTGAAGGCAACACCAACAAGTTATAAGACAATCTATAAGAACTAAATCTCATATTGGGGAAGATTGTGACTGAATCCATGCTTGTGGGCAACAGGAGACATAAACCTCTAGAACACATGTACTGCAGTGTCTCAGGCACCAACAGCCAAAAGCAACATGGTGGGCTAAGGCATGTTGGCTTACAAATCGGGCCCACTCATAACAAAGACCACTGTTCCCAGTGACAGCTCTTCTCCCCACAGCAGGCCCCCCTGGCTCTGGGAATGCCTTTCCTCTTTAACCTTTTAATGCTATTTAATGCCTAGAGGGGGAGAATATTGTGGGTTGAATTATCTCATCTACCCCAAAGTCTTATGTTGAAGTCCTAATCCAGTACCACAGAATGTGGCTATCCTATATGTGGAAATAAGTCTTTTAAGACGTAATTAAATGAAGTCATTAGGGTGGGCCCTTATCCAATATGGCTGGTGTCCTTGTAAGAAGAGATTAAGACACAGGCACACATAGAGAGACAACTCATGAGGACACAAGAAGTTGCCATCTACAGGCCAAGGAGAGAGGCCTCAGGAGGAAACAACCCTGCCCACACCTGGATTTCAGATTTCCAGCTTCCAGACTGAGACAGTAAACTGCTATTGTTTAAGCTGCCCAGTCTTGAGATACTTTATTTACACCTCCTCTGTGATACTTGGTTGTGCAGCCCTTGCAAACTAACATAGGGGGTGACAATTTCCTGCCTTTACTGATCTCTAAGTGTTTCATCATTCTATGGGGATGAAAGAATTAGAGAGCTGAAGGAGAGGAGAAACCAAAGTTTTCAAGGGAGATAGTGGGAAATTCTATGCATATTTACTATTAATTTATATTTATTATTCCTGTTACTAATTTATAACACCAATTATATTTATATTTAGTTTTGGGGGGAAAAAAGGAACCTAGAGCAAATAGTTACTGTTTTAGTCAAATTTTTTTTTTTTTTTTTTGCCACTGTGACCAAACTACTTGACAAGAAAAATTTTAAAGGTAGAAAAGTTTACTTGGGGCTCACAGTTTCAGAGGTCTCAGTGCATAGACAGCTGACTCCATTGCTTTGGGACAAAGATGAGGCAGAGCATGAAGGCAGAAAGGCATAATGGAGGAAATCAGCTCAGGACACCACAATCAGGAAGCAGAGTGACAATTCTTCTCACCAAGGACAAAATATATATCCCAAAGGCATGCTCCTAGAGGGCACCTCTTCCAGCCATACCCTACTTGCCTACAGTTACCAGTTAATCAATTTAAGTGAGTTAATGCACTGAATTGTTAAGGCTCTCGTAACTCAATTCACTCACTTCACATCTAAACTTACTTGCATTTTCTCACACATGAGCTCATATCTGAACTAAACAGTTTCCATGCATGGAAACGATTATTTGGAGGTTTTAAAAGTTCACCATCATTGAAATGTAATATTAGTTATGATGTTTAATTCTTAGAAAAACCAATGGAATGAATTTCAGAATTTATCCCATGTTGTTGCAGTGAATCAGTTTATGTTTTTAAACATTTCCTTTAAAGTTGTTTATAGTGTTATGGTGTAGATATTACATGTTTCCCATAAAGCTTATGTTGATACAATGCAAGGGTTAGATGTGAAATGATGGGATTATGAGAGCCATAATGTGATTAGTGAATTAATCAATTGGGTGATAACTGTAGGCAGGTAGGGTGTGGCTATTTGGGGTTTATTTGAGGTGTGCCTTTGGGGTTTATATTTTGACCCTGAAAGGATCTCTCTCCTCTCTCTCTGCTTCTCTGTGGCCATGTTCTGACCTGCCTTCCTCTGCCATAGTCTTCTGCCATGATGTTCTGGCAAAAGATCTGAGAAGAACAGCTAGTCTAAGCAAATTGTTCAAACGTTCTCACTCAACTTATTTTTCAACTTTAATTGTTACTGTAGGTGTAAGTACTATGCTTTTAAAGAAATAATATGAAATTTAAGTAAATAAATAAAAGTAAGCATCAGAGTCTATTTTAAATCTGAAAAAATATGTATATGTCTTAAGGAAAAGCATCAACCTCTCAGATGTATGTATAATGTATAATTTTTTCCACTTATTTAATTTTGTAATAATTATTATCATAATCACTAGTATTGATTTAATATCTTGCTACACTTTATTTCATATTTTCATCAAGAAAAAAGTGCTATATATCTTAAATTGTATCTAACTCTTGGTATATAACTTAATTAATAATTTATTATAATTAGTATTAATTTTGAAACTGATTCATAAATTTTTGGTGATGAGTTTATTTTTTAATAAATTCTCCTATTTCCCACATATAAAATTACTCCCTACTCCTAACTGTGATACAGTGCATGTAGGATTACTGGCTCCTGGAAGGTAAAAGACAGTTTTTTGTTGTTTTTTTTTTAATTCACTTACCTTCCGGGCATATTGATCCATTTCTTATATTTTATTTGCTTGGTTGTTTGGATGACAACATGAGGGTTTTTGTTAGGCAAGGGAAAGAATTATTTAATTCTGGAATCATTTATTATTGGGGCCTGACAAATCTTTTCCTTTGGACAAGGTGTTTTTTGTGTGATGACATCTGTAACAGGGGGCCTACGGGGCCTTAGGGATCTTAGCACCTAAATGTTATTTATCCATGTTTTTACATCCGTTTCAGTAATAATTTCAAAAGATGTGTGTATATTTGAAAGAAAAACAAGTTGAAAGAATAAGTTGATCTTAAATAAACATTGAAAAGTCTCCTACCATCAATAGCTTAAAAACTAGAAACTCAAAAGTGATTATAGAATTATGGTGTCCATATGCATCTACTTTTCATCTAAATGTCAATGACTCTGTGACTGAGTATATTAAAATTAATAATTCAAACTTAAAATGTTTATATAATGAGAAACAGAATGAGAACAGATACATGATTGTGGACAAATTCTAAGTTCAGTATAGTAATTTAAAAGGTAAGTTTTTCAAATGGATTCAATGGTGGCAACAAAGGAAGGGTGGGTTTTGGTACCTCTCTGCGCATCTTCATTAGATGAGCCTCCTTAAGCCTCCTCAAATAATAATGGTAATGTCAAAAATAAAATGGATAAAATTAAAGACCTATGCAAGTGAGAATAAAAGCTTAGGTTAGTTGTAATACAGTAATATCCACTTATCCTCAGTTTCCCTTGGTGAGGTTTTGTTTACTCCTCCTGACTTATGGATAGAAAGTTAATAGCTTAATGCCACGTTACAATGCTTATGTCATTCATTTTCACCTCATGCCATACGCATTTCATCACATCATGACATTATGTAAGTATAGTACAAAGATTTTTTGAGACTATGTTCACATAAATTTTATTACAGTATATTGTTATAATTATCCTATTATAAAAGGATAATTTATCCTAAATTATATCCTAAAAGATTATATAATCTTTTCTGTGCCTAATTTACAAATTAAACTTTATCATAGGTATGTAGGAAAATGCATTTTGTGTGTGTGTGTGTGTGTTTGTGGTTCAGTACTATCCTGTTTCATGCATCCACTGGGATCTTGGAATGTTTCCCTCACGGATAAATTAGGGTACCTTCTTCAGAAGTGTTACTTAAAATATTATCCCTCTGACTTACAGAAATACCAACACCCTAGAAAATTACCATCTGAAACAAGGACTTTGAAAGCCTACCTGCCTCAAAATCATCAATATTACAGAGTTCTGTTTATCTTAACTTTGTTTTAACTAGAAATAATGCAAATAAAGTGTTCAATACAAAATATAGTAATATTTATAATATTATGTTATGTTGTAATATAAACAATAGTACCATCACTTTTGTCATAGAATATCATATATTTTCTTATTTGGATGTTCCACCAACACCTAGCACATATTTTGGCGATCTTATAAATATTTATCGAATGAACTCATGACATTAACGATAGTTGTATTGCACTCTGTGGTCAAATTCTGCAGAACTCAGTTCCAGGTTAGACTATGAAGTCCTAGAAAACCAGAGATAAGATTGGTTCCAAGTTGCTCACGATGCTAAACTACAATTCCCAGCATTCATTCAAACGCCGAGGTTGCACTGCACTCTGGGAAAAGAATCTTCATCGGCTGTGTATTTGCACAAATGCACGCGCTTTAGAATACGTACGCACGGAGACTGCGCAAATCTCCGCGTCGGAGTTCTGCGGAACTTATTTTGCTTGCAGTTATTTTAGCCGGTAGGATTTAAGAACAGCCTCATTTCCGGTACCACCGGAAGCAATTTGAAAATGGCGTCTCCCTTGCGGAGTGGGCCCGTTCCAGCAGCTGGAAAAAGTGAATTTCACAACCAGAAGTCGAAGCCGGAGGACAGAGGTGAGGTTGTGTGAAAACCGAAGTCGTGGTTTTGTGGATACTGAATTGCGGTTTTTTAAATTTCCTCGGGTCTGGACGTATAAAGCCATTTGTAGCCTGTTTTGTGCAGTTAAGTGTATACATATATTATTGCTGTGGTGTGGGCTTTTGACTGGGACTGCAGGAATAACTGACCCGTGTTCTGTCCTGGTTTTTCCAGCTCATTCTTTTTGCCAAATCTCCCCGCACCACCGCACCAGTCCCAGTGAAGCTATTGTGGAATCCGACTCCTCTAAAAGGATGAGGATTTAAAAATTGCAGAGGGCGCTGTGGAAATTTACAGCTCACTGGAGGCTGAAAGTCACTGACAGAAAGAAGACTAGGATCTGGTGGGATAGATAATCGTGTATAGCGAACGCTGATACTGAAGGAGTGAAAGACAGTAATTAATATGGGGAAGGAGCTATCTGGCATGTCCTTTAACTCCAGTTTTGTCAGAAATAAATTTTGGAACATTTATCATTATTCCTTTTTGTCAGATGGCTAAAATATTAGACGACATAGTCCTTAGGCTTTAAACTGCCCTGTTTTTAAATTGCTTTCTTATAAGAAGTGTTATACAGCTTGAACTTTCATTCAAAATGCATTGAGAAGGTATTAAAGATTTTTCAGCTGCATGTTTTCTGTTAACATGTTTAAGGGTTTCTCTGTGCACTTAGAGTTGGAATCCTTAAAGTGAAGGATATGTGTAAGTAATGCTAACACTTCCTCAAGGATTGTGCCAATTGTGACTCCCAGTAGTAGTGGAAGAGAGTTCTCATTGCTCTAAATCCATACTGAACTTTATTATCTGAATTTTGAATTTATTATTTTGATAAGTATGACATGCAATCTGGTTGTAGTTTTACTTTGAACATCTCTGATTACTGATGAAGTTGCACATTGTTTTCCATGTTTCTGAGCTATTTATAGATCCTTTATTATGAATCCCCTTTTTATTTCTTTTGCTTTTTTTTTGTTTGTTTCAGGATTGGGGTGGGGTGGCTTTTCTTATCAATTTATAGCCATTGAAATTGGGTAGAGACTTAAACGATGCATTTTAAGTAGACTTTGGAAAAAAAAATTTAAGGATATTAGGGAATGAATGATATATGAGGATTACCTAATTCTTCGTAATTTGAACCAGAAATAGCAAAGAATGTGAATAAAAGAAGCAGAAAGTAAGTTTACTTGACCTAGATTATTTAACATGGGCTAAAGACCTGCTTTTCAAACTTCAGTGTGCCGAAAAATCTCCTGATGAGATTGTTAAAACACAGATTCCTGGGCCTCTCATCCCAGAGATTCTGATTCATTAGATCTGGTGTGGGGCCCAAGAATTTCATGTCTAAAAAACTTCCACTTTGTGCTGATGCTACAAGTCTGTGGATCACATCTTTGAGTAGAATTAAATTAGATAGTAGCTATTGAATTTAAGGGGTTCCTCAAATCCAGGACTACGAGCTTTAATAAGTGATTCAGGAGATAATATTATGGTCCTTAGAACATATTTTCTTTTAGTGAAAGGAGATCTAGACTGAGTCAGCTTTATTTTTCCTTGGGCAAGTCACTTAACCTTTTTGTACTGAGTGTCTTTTTCTATAAAATGAGAATAATGCTGATTCTTCATATCTTGCATAGTTGCTATGAAAGCCATATAGAAATGGGGCACTGAAAACTCTTTGGAAAACCTAAAATCCTATTCAAGTAATTTTTAACTGACATTAGAACCCAGAATGAGCTTTTAGAAGTTGTATTCTCGCTCTCGCTCGCTCTCTCGCTCGCACTCTCTCTCTCTCTCCCACTCAAAAAGAAAGAAAGGTTAATATTTAAAATATTGATGTAAACAAAATTGTATTTAAAATCTTCAGCTCTGTTGTAGTGTAGTACAATAAAGTCTCTAGAGTACCCACTGTGTGCCAGGCATGGGCTGGTGAGTATGGAACAAGGAGGAGAGTCCCCTCCCTTAAAGAACTGTCTTATGAGGTAACTGCATTGTATGGAGGTAATTTTATACAGTGTTGATAATGAGGAGGCAGGTTCTTTGTTGAATAAAATAAAAAGCAGGGGGAAAGTAATGCAAAGAGAGTATTGGGAAGCTTGTTAATGTGTATTTATAATTTTTTTTTTTTGGTACTGGAGATTGAACTCAGGGGCACTCGACCACTGAGCCACATCACAAGCCCAATTTTGTGTTTTTATGTAGAGACAGGGTCTCACTGAATTGCTTAGTGCCTCGCCGTTGCTGAGGCTGGTTTTGAACTTGTGATTCTCCTGTCTCAGCCTCCCTAGTGCTGGGATTGATTACAGGCTTGCGCCTCCGCCCGGCTTGTATTTATAATGTTAACAGAGTGTCTCAAAGACCCATAAAACGTGACCTGTAAATTTTTTCCTCTCTATAGATGAATCAGAACTTCTCACAGTTCCTGATGGTTGGAAGGAGCCAGCTTTTTCTAAAGAGGACAATCCCAGAGGACTCTTAGAAGAGAGCAGTTTTGCAACTTTGTTTCCCAAATACAGAGAGGCTTACTTGAAAGAGTGTTGGCCTTTGGTGCAGAAAGCCTTGAATGAACATGTATGCATATTTTATACATTTTTTTGAGATTTTGCTCTCACTTATGTCTAATTAAGTGAATGTGTGTTCATGGATTTCTTCTTAAAGGTGCCACACAGCTGGTTATTTTGGTTTCTTTGGTAGTTTAAACAGTAGGTAAATTTTATTCTTATAGTTTATTTTTACTTTTGCAAGTAATAAACATTACTTTGAAAAAGTCACATACCTTTAATATTTTAGAGGTTTCATGACTGTCTAAAACTTAAGTCCAAATTTTAGAATGCCTATTATAGGCTGTGATAGTTTCCATATACCAGTTCAGTTTGAACTGAGTCATGTTCCTAATGGCTTAATTTTCATTTTCAATGAAAGTTATAGATGTGGCCAGCTAGCTACTATTTTGTTTCTGTTGCCCTGTCCCTAGAGAAGTATATTTGTTTTTGTCTTTTACATCGAAGATTGAAACACATTAGTAAATTGCAAGGTCAAAGTGACTATAATCAACCTTATAAAAGGAATGTATCACATATGCTAAGTATTTTTTTTATGAAGCTTATGGTTCAGTTTTGCATGCATGTGTTTATATGGGTACTAGATTGTGATACAAAATGTATTTCTCACTGTGGGACTGCTCTGGAGTTGGTTGTACCCACTGTGGGTAAAGGTAGCCCAGCAAGCTGCAGGCTGTTTTACAGCTGTCTATATCTGGAATTAAATTCAGGGTTTCTTTTTTTTTTTCCTTGTAAAGTTATAGATACCCAACTTTATGTTGAATTGTTCACCACTTACTCTGTTGAAGTAGTCTTCAGATTATGTTCCACAAGTCAGATAATTGCGTTTTTATTTGTGTGGTCGAACTCTAGTTCTTGCCATTGAGAGTTAATACTTAATTTTCCTAATTGCTTCTTTCTGAACCCAGAATAAGTTTTTACTTTGTATTTACTTCCCAGAACATCTCGAAAATAGTTTGGAAGGAAAAATCATTTCTCACTTTTTTTTTTTCTAAATATTTTTTTAGTTGTAGATGGACACAATATCTTTATTTATTTTTATGTGGTGCTGAGGATCGAACCCAGTGCCTCACACATGCAAGGCAAGCGCTCTACCACTGAGCTACAATCCCAGCCCCTCATTTCTCACTTTTGAGAGTAGATCATAGATTGGAGCTGGGTCTAGAATATGAAACTATACAGCTTCACATTTTTATTCTAGGTGTTAAGTATGGACTCATTAGATTGATATATTTTTAAATTAGAGATTAGTCCAGTAAGTACAAAGTATTCTAAAACCAAGTATAGATGGTTCAATAGCTTTGGCTTCTTATATTCTGTGAAATACGAAATTAATCAAGTGTTCATTATTTATATTTAACTACTTAGCATCTTCAGGGAGGGAGTTGATAGAATTTGAGAAATGGCTTAATGGATAGAAGTTAATAGCCTGGTTGCTACAGGCTCTTTAATTATTTAAACCTGAATTCACTTTTAGACAACTGCTTGTTTAGTCTTTTCTTCTTTTTGTAGCATGTTAAAGCAACCCTGGACCTGATCGAGGGCAGCATGACTGTTTGTACTACAAAGAAGACTTTTGACCCATATATCATCATTAGGGCCAGAGACCTAATAAAACTGTTGGCAAGGAGTGTTTCATTTGAACAGGTGAATCTAGAATTAGATTTACTTATATCATCATTAGACCACCTATAATCTGTCTTTCATTTCCTGCCTCCGTCTTACCTCCCCCTTTTCCTGCATTCCTTTCACCATTGTTTTTTATGTTTGTTTAGATTATCATTAGCCTGGGCTAACAAATAATTGTAAAAATAAGTAATTGTAAGGAATATTGATGTATTCTTATTTTTCCAAAAGGCAGTACGGATTCTTCAGGATGATGTCGCATGTGATATCATTAAAATAGGTTCCTTAGTAAGAAATAAGGAAAGATTTGTAAAAAGAAGACAACGGCTTATTGGTCCAAAAGGATCTACGTTGAAGGTACTTTTTATCAGTGGAAAACTTGATTTTCTATAATTAATTTTTCATTGTATTGAATTTCAGCTTATTGTTCTTTCAATACAGGCATTGGAACTCCTAACAAACTGTTACATTATGGTTCAAGGAAATACAGTTTCAGCCATTGGACCTTTTAGTGGCTTAAAAGAGGTAAGAACTATTATCTTCAAGTAATCAGAGAAAAATGAAATGATTTGGTTATAATTTATTGGATAATATATTTTAGAATTATATTTTTAGAATGTGTTTTGTTTTCCTGTTAGTAAATACAGTGTATGTCATGTAACTTAAGGGAATCATTACCCCTAACATTTTGGCCAACCTTTGGTGACTGGAGACATTTATTTCTGAATTAGGCCTATGCACCATCACTTTTCTTATTATAAATTTAAATGGGTATTTAAGATCTCAATCTATAGCCTGTATGAGAAGCATAGTATATTTACATAGGTTCATATGATTGGAGAATTGAGCAGATATCACATTACTTGCAATAATGTATACAGCCAGTAGAGATCAGACTCTAAAAATATTTTTCTTTCAAGAATACATTTTTGCTGGGCTGGTGGCACATGCCTTTAATCCCAGTGGCTCGGGAGGCTGAGGCAGGAGGATCACGAGTTCAAAGCCAGCCTCAGCAAAAGCAAGACAGCTAAGCAACTCAGTGAGACCCTGTCTGTAAATAAAATACAAAATAGAGCTGGGGATGTGGCTCAGTGGTCAAGTGCCTCTGAGTTCAATCCCCCCCCAAAATATATTTTATTTTGTTTGAATTTTAGTATTATATTAAACATATTCCTGAATCTTTTCTTTAACTTACCAAATATTATGAGAAAATCTGCAGCAAATACTGTTTCTGTTAGCTCCTTTTGCTGCTGTCACAAAGCTGGAACGGGAAAATGAAGTTTCTTTCTTAAATGAAGTAGCAGTTTTAGGACTTGAACCCTCATTTTCAGACTCCAACTCCAGTTCTTTTCTCCTTAAATCACATAGCTCCAGGGTGTTGTATTGGTTCCAAGTACCATATTTCAGCACTAATAGAGAAACATTGTATCCAAGTGAGGTTGACTCTTATTATGAAAGATTTAGAAGCCATTCAAAGCAGTTGAAGGAATTATCTTCAATTTAGTGATCATTCTTTTTCATAGGTTGCTGTGCAATATGTTAACTTCTCTCTGGTTTATTAAAATCTTCTTAAAAGATTAATTCATTTTTCTTTGCCAATTTTAGGTTCGAAAAGTAGTTCTGGATACTATGAAGAATATTCATCCCATTTATAACATTAAAGTGAGTGTTAATTGCATTTGACTCTATCAGTGATCGTAAACTACTCTTAACTACAGAGACTTTTCTTTTGAAATTAAATCTTTTATGAGAACCTAATATACAAAGCTGATAAAACAGCTAATTTGAGTGAATTAGAGGTGGAATTCAGCCCATTCAACTCTGTCATAGTTCTCCGTTGGGGCTTAGGTCTCTAGTGCAAAAACTATTGAAGGGAATACTATAATTTATTATATAGCTCTAATATAATGAAAATAAATTTTATAGAATTTGTAGATCATATCAATTCAGTTTCCTTAAATTATGATCACATGTATTATATTTAAAGATGTGATCTTTCAGAATTTTGCTTTTTTCTGTTAAAACTGGAATATCTTAGATTACATTAAAACCTTTGGAATTGAACAAATTGTAGTCCCTCAGAAAGATCTATTACATCCCTGTGTGCACAAAGTTTGTGATTGTACTTGGGAATGTAACAGTATGATAAGTTCTGTTATGATGGGTAATTATTGAGCAATTCACTTAAATTTGATAAAAAGTCACTTAGATTGGGATTAAAGTTATTTTGAGTCACATTGGAACATTACAGATAGAAAGCTAGTTATGCATCTGATGCTTGGTTGGCTTCCTCTAAATGTTCTAACATGTATAAAATATAAATGGAGTGGGAGTGAATGTGAGAATGGTATTGACTTTTGTCTGATCATTAAAAAATTTCCTTTTTTCATTCCCTCTTATCTCAATGACTATTAAATAAAGTTTCTTGCTTATAGGGAGCATCAGCTAATTAAGAACCCTACATGCTGTAATTGAGTTGAATTATAAAGGTTTTTTTGAAATAGTCACTGAAAAACCAACTTTCATTTTTATCTCTTTTAACAATTCTCCATTTCTTAATCTAAATTTCTAATGATTTTCTGATGCTTGACTCATTGTACATATTTAAGATCACATATCTTTTTATTAGTGCAATTGGTTAATTCTACTGAAGAGACTGGGAACTGTCCTTTTAAAATTGTATTTGTAGAAGCAATATTTATAATAGTTTAAACAAATGTATCAATTTTGAAATTAAACTTTATTTATTTGTGTATGTCTGAAGACCTTAATGATTAAGCGAGAGTTGGCAAAAGATTCTGAATTACGATCGCAAAGTTGGGAAAGGTTCTTGCCACACTTCAAACACAAAAATGTGAATAAACGCAAGGAACCAAAGAAGAAAACTGTTAAGAAAGTGTACACGCCATTTCCACCACCACAGCCAGAAAGTCAGGTTAGTATTAAATGTTGAACTTCATATAAAGGAAGAACTAATCTTATTTTGTCAGAAATTTTATTGAGGGTAGTTCAGGTGCAGGGAGAGAGACATTGTGTGTTGTCTATAGAGGTGGAAGAAGCTGAAGTGTAAAGAGGCACATGTTGAGCTAAATGGATGGGAGTGGGGCCTTTACATTGTGAGTGAACTACATCAAGGTGTTTCTTGTCAGTTGTGTCCCTGTACCAATGAAAATATTCTATAGATTTTTAAAAATTCAGTGATTTAGCCCACAGTATCTGTACTTTGCTTTAGCAGTGTTCTTTTGTGATCCTATTTCATATGATTTTAGAAATCTTAAATTCTGATATTCATTCTTTTTCTGAGTTATTTCCTTTTCTCTTTGTTTTCTTTCATGCCACTTTTCCTTTCTTTCACACCTTCTCAGCAAAACTTGTAAGACTTGGATAAGTCCCCAAACTTCCCCTTAATGCACTACCATACTAAGCTACAAAAAGTCTTGTGAGTTAAATCTATTAGAAATTGATATTTCCATCCCTAGATCCTCAGTATTATCTGACAGCTCTTTGTCTTAATTCTCTCAACACCTTCTCACTCCTAGCAGATGATGTAGCCTTTGACTTTTTTGAAATATTTGAGGCCATCAGAAAAAAAAAAATCCTTCAACTTACACTTAATTCTTTTCCTCATCTGCATCAATTATTTCCACCTGTGTGAATTCCATTTACATCTCTGGATGTAGATGCTTAAGTATTGCTTAACTATTCCCTCCTTTGCGTATGTCTTAAAAATAATTCATCTCTACAAGGTGTTTTCTGCTCAAGATATAAACCCTTCCCTTTCTATCATCTTTTCTCCTCCACAGCCCTGTTTTGAGTTTTTCAGGGAAAGTGTGATGAGAGGCCAAAGGGAAAAGAGAATGGTGATCATCATGAAAAAATGGAAATGTTAGCTCACGAAGAACAAAGTGAGACCAGAAGGAAAATGATAGCTGGGAAGAGCATAGTGAGCCAATCACTAAGCCTTCCATAGCACCTGCCTTACTTCTTATGACCTGTTCTGTACTAATTAGCTATTCTTTCTTCCTTACCTCTCTAAGTCTGTTTTTAGTTTTTATTAACACATACTAAATATATATATTCATAGGGTTCAGTGAGATATTTTTGTACATGTATACAGAGTGCCCATATAAGACCTGTCCTTCCTTTTTCCGTTTCTACACCCAATCTATAGTTCATGTTGCTACCTTTATGAATTAGAGAGAGTACTGACTCTATTGTTTTTACCCTAAGGATATTGTGACTTTCTTAGGAAATTACTTTTCATCTACATTATTTCCAACATAATTATAAATACTGTTTTCAATAGATTGATAAAGAATTGGCTAGTGGTGAATACTTTTTGAAGGCTAATCAAAAGAAGCGACAAAAAATGGAAGCAATAAAGGTAAGATTTTTTATGTCTTGCTGACAACATTAGTAACAACGTTCATAGGTACTGAATTCTTAAACTTATTTTACAATGTATTTCTTAATAACGTAGGCTAAACAAGCAGAAACTCTCAGTAAGAGACAAGAGGAAAGAAACAAAGCATTTATTCCACCTAAAGAAAAAACAGTTGTGAAACCTAAGGAAGGTAATGTTCATCTTTCACTTTTTGATGTAAAAGTTCATTGTCTCTGAAAAGTAAACCCATAGTGAATTTGTCTGAATCTGTCATGTTAATAAATAACCATATCTTTTCATCAGTTGTCTTAGCATTTCCTTAATTTATCAAGTCTTTAAGGACAAGAAGTGAAAGAGGTAATTTATAATTCAGAAGCAGCTAATGCCTATTTTAGAGTATTCCAGAGTATCCCATTCTCTGACCCATACTTGGGAAAGATAAAAACCCAGAGGAATCTGTGTATATTCTATAAAAATAGAAGTAACGTAAGCTTTGCTATCATACCTCAAAGGGCTTTCAAAAATTGTTTTTCGCTTTATTTATTTGATCTGTGGCTTAACATTTGTTTCTATGTTGTTAATGTTGAGTTCTTATTACTTTAGACTAAACAGTAATGACAGCTTTTTTTTCTCAAGGATATTAAAAAGATATTGAGAACTCTTAATAGCTTTTCTTCTCCATTTCTAGCCTCATTCGAAAGTACCCCTCCAAAACTGTCAGTGGCACATTGTTTAAACTGTCATGCCATTTCCTAGCAACATGTACATAACCTGTTGGTTTATTTTCAGTTTGTACAATCTGTCAGTTAAGTACTTTGGGCACTTGGTAGCTAGTTAACCTCAGCCTGTGTTAACTAAGAATGTAGCTGCTTTGTAGTGGAGTATGTAGTGGAGGCTTTAAATCTCTGCATCTCAAGTGGCTAAGTTGTACGTATGGTGATGTTTTATCTTGAGATTCTTTTACGTTCTTAAGTACTGTATGTAAATGTAAATAGTCCTTTATTTTGTTCATGTTTTGGGCATTGATTAGATGTTTTGGTGTTGTTAGGAAAACTTCCAAATACTCTCAAGTTACTATCTTTTTTACAGATACCTTGTTAATACTAGTCATTAGTAATCAAACTAATATTTGGAAAGCTTGACTTTTTTTTTTTTTCTTGTGGTGCTGGAGATTGAACCCAGGGCCGTGTGCATGTGAGGCAAGCACTTTATCAACTGAGCTACATCCCCAAGCTTGAAGTTTTTGTTATGATCTTAGATGAAGATTTTGACCTGTAGCTTCATGATTAGCTTATTAAAATTATTGAAGCTGGAAGGGCTACATGTAATATTTTTATGAAATATAACTTTAAATTATTTTAGTGTACAAGATGGAAAATTGACATATTAATGAGTAACATTCCAAAATAAGGAAAAGAATATAAATAATCTCAAGATTTAGGGAAAAAATATTAATTAAATTCAGTAATTGGTACAAATTGTTTAAACTGTCATGCCATTTTCCTGTATACTCTCACTAATGCATATTTAAAGACTTTATGATTTGAAGAAATTTCTAACCTTAGGTACATGTTTTATATTTTATAACATGACCTTTTGGTTATTAAAATAGTGTTCTGGAATTATTGTCTGAAACACATTGTTTTAATTTCTAAAGAATTGCATGTATTTTTTAATTTTTGTAGCATCTACTGAAACTAAAATTGATGTGGCTGCCATCAAGGAAAAGGTTAAGAAAGCAAAGAACAAGAAACTGGGAGCTCTTACAGCTGAAGAAGTTAAGCTTAAGATAGAAGCAGATGAAAAGAAAAAGAAGAAAAAAAAGTAACATTAAAAAAATAACCAAAACCCCCTGAACTAGAACTTATAAAGCTATCTCCTTTTGTAAAGGATTTTGAGATACCAGGGCGTTAGTTGCCTTATATGTGAGAAATAATATTTCTGAGTTTCTTTTGTTCATATAACAAATTGTTTATAAATACATTCTTGTGTGTTTTGAAAAATTTTGTGCTAGAAAATGCTGTATGTATCCTTTTGTACATTGTACCTAATCAGTCCCAGGCAGGTTTTGCCTAAGTATGAGTTTAGGAGTAACTTTTTAAGCTTTTTCATATATACATTTTTGGAATGTGACTATTGTAATTTTTCATTAAATCCAAAGTCTGAGGCCATTGGTTAGTTTTTAAACATAATCATGTCCTGGCATTTGATTTTGAGGAAAATAAATGCCAATTTTTCAGTGCATTCTCTCTCCTTGATTATCCCTTCTTACGATTACATTTATTTCATTTTAAGATTAAATAGCTCATAAGTGGAAAATCAAGGCCTCTGAAATCAAATCCTTTAGTGGGGAAGTGTTAAACTGGAAAGATACCTAGTTGCAAGAGAACAAGGAAACTGGGTATTTCGAGTTGAAGCATCATGTAAGAAGTAAGGTCACTGGAGTTAATTTAGAATCACATAAGTCTAGCTCATTCATTTTATAGATTTGGAAGCTGAAGCACAGAACTAGGTTACTTACAGAAAGCCCAGCTGTGGCAACCTGAAAACAATGCTTATTCATAAAAAAGTTGAACATAAAGGTGAATTTATTCTGTAATTAGGAAGTTGAACCATTTTTCTTTGAGCAAGTCTTTACTGCAGCGGTGTATTTTTTTAAATAACATTTTAAAGTGGAAATTAGAAATATGCCCAATTGTTATTTTAAAAAAAAAAAAAAGCCATATGAATAAGTCTCTTCTTCCCCCCAGATGGTATTAGTCCAAAAGACTTAAATTAGGGTATTTTTCCTTTATCCAAATGGTAATTATAACAGACATTATTAGAATTATTGAATTAGCAATAAGAAAGAGAGATGTGTATCTGTTTCGTAAAAATATGGGCCAGCCTGGATGCACAGCAGAGTAGTAACCTGTGAAATAAACAGAAAGTCCTCTCAGACATTGTTTCTCATAATGCAATGACATAAATCACATAGCGCTTAATGAAACAATTTAAGGTATATATACATACGTGTGACCTTGTCTCGCTTTGGATTAACTGTGAAGTCAGAATTAAAAAAAAAAAAATTAGGTATAAGTAAGATTTTTATTTTAAAAAAAACCAAAGCCTTTATTAACTTGACTTCATTGCAGTGATTTTCAAAGGTTATTTAAGATTTTTTTTGTACTAACATGGTATTTTTTTTTTATAAATTAATTTTTTTAAGAAGTTTTTTTAGTTGTTGATGGATCTTTATTTTATTCATTTATTGTTTATATGTGGTGCCGAGGATTGAACCCAGTCCCTCATGCATGCTAGGCAAGCGTTCTACCACTGAGCTACAGCCCCAGCCCCCTAACATGGTATTTTTAAGTCTGCTTTATATACGAAGTAAACTATACCTCTATTATAAATGGAAAATTATCTTACATACTATAACCTGCAGATAATAAATACAATCAAAAGTTTTTAAACATTAAATTTTAAACATTTAAATAATATTAGAAATAATCAATGCGAGCAGTTTATCAAAAATTTTCCTTGAGAATTGGTCCTTCCCTGAGAACAATGATATTGTGAATGATGAATCAGTACCAAAGGGATAGTAGCTTCTTCCATTCATTCCAGTATATCACTAAGTCAGAGTACTGGGAGGAAAAAAGTCCCACAACTGCCTTTAGCCTTCTTGATTTCTTTTATTAAATAGACCCTTTCCACACCAGTTCTACATCAGTTGCTCTTGGGTGCCTGTGATGGAAGCCATCAAGGACCTAGCCCTCTGGGCACTGTGAGTATCTTTGATCATCATACCTGGGGGCCTTTGTGCTGAATTACCATGAAGCTGCTACCCTAACTTTTGGCAATTATATGTATGAATTCAAAGGTGTGATATTCTAGTTATTCTTTCATATATGTTTATATATTCAACAAATGTACATCCTAATGTATATCCACTAGCCAAAATCATCTTTTGTATCACTGGTGTGCCTAACACATTTTGCAAAACAGTCCGGGTATGGCTTCTGGTACTTATTGAACTACAAATAGTATCTAGAAGACCATGAAGGATTTTTTTCTTCTGGTGTTTGCCGTAATTTGTGAGTTGGAATCTGTTAAATAAAAGGTTTTGTCTAACTTTTCCCTACTCAGACTTCATGATAAAAGGTGGGATGGGATGGTTCTTTTTTTTTTTTAATTGTAAATCCTATCATTTTATTCCCTATTAGTGCAAAAACTGGAATGCTTTCAACTAAGCCAGCATTTATATATAAAAAAAGAGTTTTCTGAAAATTAGTGGCAGAATCACTGTGGAGGATGCTGTCATCTATGGTAAATGGGTGATATGTTTTACAATATCTTGTAAATATGCAAGTTAGCATGTGCTTTTACCTTAATCTTAGGAGCCCAGGGGTTTTCACTGTTGGACTGTAGCTTTAATCTGAGTTTTATCTCACATGATTAGAGACTCTCTCAAGCTAGAGCTCCAAAGATCATAAACAAACTGCCAGCAATATTATTGTGATGGCATTATTAATTATGTAGAATTTTAAAGGGAAAGAGTGATTTTACCCTAAATTATTTCACCAAACCCATGCCGGGATACTATAATGCATATTTTATAGTTATGGAAAGAGGTTCAGAAAGTTGTCTGAGGTCACAGTGGTGGAACTGGACATTGAACTGGAAAGTGGCATATGGTTCTAAAATCTATGGTTTTAACTCCTATATCATACTGCCTAACTTGGAAGAAACACACACATATACACACACACATACTTGTATGTGTTTGCTTTGTAGTGTTTTAGCAACCTAAAAGAATTCAGTTAACATGTTGATATTCTCAGAAAAGATTAGTTGCATTGTGGCTACATGTTACTGCATTTTCCTAACAAACTTGATGTGAGTGGAATAAAAAAAATGATTGGACTGAGGGGAATATAACTGGCTTAGAGAGTTGACCCAGAAAGTGCTACTGTGCCTAGAATAAAGTTTATAGTTAAATGTTTACAAATGGGAAGAAAAAGAACAGCAATTTAATAGAATCGTAATTTTGTGCATGGAAGGAACCTTAGGAAATGTAATCAACATTTTTTTCCGAACAAAATTTCATGCAGTAAAACTTGGCTCACTGTCCTATTCTAAGCATCACACCACATTTCTGAGCAGTTCAGTTTGTTACAGATACAGGCACAAAGTATTATAGGATTTGCACAATAGCTTAATTGAGGTTTTCCTTCACACCATGGAATAATGAACTAAAGGATATTTTAAAGGATGTTCTTAAGAATATCTTAAATTTCTCTTAAACATATATTCATTCCTAGAATAGTAAGCCATTGGTTTGATCGCTCCTTGATGCCAATTTCCTTGAAAATAGCTATTAGGATAAAACAAATAGTTGTACTCTTAACTCTAGAGGCAGGCATAATAGTTCTATTCCATTGTTTCATTGGTAGATTGTTCCTCTTACTCACCACAGAGATTTTCTAAACAGTTGTCATCTGGGGGACAAGCACTGCAGGTGTCTCCTTTCCGATATGGCCAAGTTGGGTAATTTCCTCTGTAAAGCAGAAGCCTGTCCATTAATAGAATTCTTTTGTCCCGTCCCCCCCACCAATTGCAATTTACTATGAATCCTTGACCAGATCCAGATTGGAAGTCAAAAGGTGGAAGTCAAAAGATTGAGAGCTTGTAAGCAACTGGTAGTTGATAAAATGTGAAGCAGAGAAGAAAATAAAAATGGAAGGCTGCTAGTATGTGTAGGGTTCATTCTATGACTCTCTTAATTTACATTATTTCACTTCCGACAATTCTGGGAGGAAGCTATTTTTACTTTTGAGGGCCTAAGAGATTAGTGACTTGCCCCAAATCACAATTTACACATACCTAAGTCAGGAGGACAACTAGATTTGTCTGACACCAGGGCTGTGCTTCCTCTACTGCTCTCTGGCCTGTATGATTGCTGTCATCCAAAAATCTGCCCATCTCATGAAAGCTATCATGACCTGTATTTACTCTCCTCAGTCAACCAAGCCACCATAGTTTTTATTGGATAGGAGCTGTTGGGCTGCAGTAATCCCTTCAAAAAAAAAATGAGATGAAGAAATTCTGAATTAGATTGTTTTCATGTGAAAGATGAGCCATGAATAATAGCTAAATACTGGGCATTTGCTATGTGTTATGCACTGTTTTAAGCATCCTTGAATGAGATAATCTTCACAATAATCCTATGAGGATGTTACTATTTTTTATTTATCTTCATTAGGTAGCTAGAGGCTGAGGCACAGTGCAAATACCTGACCCAGGGTCACTGATAGAAAGTGAAATAATATGTAAGTATCTTATATCTTCATGAGTACCTGAAGAGTAGTAATGATCACAGGCTGTACATTTATTTCAGTAAATCTGCCATTGCACTAATTTTTGAAACTGCTTTTGGAATGCAGTTCCTCTTTGTGTCATGGTGCCTTTTGATAGTTTGGTAAATTCTATGGACTTTTTCTTAAAATAGATGATTTTTAAGTACATAAAATACACAGGAATGTGGGAAGCTGATTAAACAAATAGCCATCAAAATGTTGAAAAAGATTCATGATGTAGTAATATATACCTTTCTATTAAGTATTAAACCAGATCTAGCAGATCTAATATTTGTAGATAGTTTCAAGTCAGTGTTAATCATTAATATTTTGAGGTATCTGCAGTAACTAGAGTTGATATGAAAATAACTATTAGTCTTGGAATATCCTTCATTGTTAAAAAGCATAATATTCATTAAATAATATGCTACCTCATGCTTAAACTATGCATTCCAAACTGTAGAGAAGGAAGACATTGCTACTTAAAAATAAGCTTAAAACAAGACAGTTTTGAGTTGTAGGTAAAGTGAAGAATTCATTTGGGAAAAGCATGCTACTGGAAAGACCTGGGTTTGTCTAAGTGAGAATAATTAAGACAAATGGATCTGAAGTATTCTATCCAGTGAAGAAGCGGAAAGCTTTAGTATTTTTTTCTACTAGCTTGAGAGAGAAGTAGATTGGGACACTGGGGAAGAGAGAAGTTAAATATGAGTAAGGGTTCCCAGTGCAGAGATAGCCAAACCACACTAGCTACTGCTCTTATAATTAAGGTTATTTCCTCCTCTGTGTTACAGTCCTGTTCTCCACTAATCCACTCTGGGTAGAGATTTGTTACACACCATGGCTTTGCTCAGTGATGCCTAGGGGGAATGGAAGAGAGAGTTAAAGGTAACTGGAGAATTAAGTACCCCATTTCCCTTCTGAGGCATTCTCAGAAATACTGGCAGATACTAGATTATGTGAAGTGGGGGGCCTATGGCTTTGGATATATAGGAAAAGGCCTTAGAAGGAAATGAAGACCTTCCTAACTGGTCTGTCTTCTGCCCCTCCGGTTCCTTTCCACACTTCACAGACTTATCTCCAGATTTAAAGCAGATCTCATCGTGAGTCCCCTACTTAAGATACTTTGATGGTTTCCTCTAGCTCTAGTGACTTGACTAAAGTTAACCGTCACCATGATCTACAAGGTCCTGTGAGATCTGTGCTGCCTCCTTCCCCTTAGTTTTATTTTACTCAGTACTCTGACACCCTGGTCTCTATCTGTGCTTCAAACTTGCCAAACTCCTCTCCATGTAAGTTTTGCTGTTCTTCTCCCCTCTGCACAACTCTTCCTGACATTCTCACATCTGATTCTTTCTCATTCTTCACACCTAAGCTAAAAGTATCACAGAAAGTCCTTCCCTGATCATTTTAAACAGGGCCTTTTCTATCGATAGCTCCTAGTAAGAGTATTATTTATATTTTCTTAATTTCCCCATCACAATGCATATATACTTATTGATCTGCCTCATAAATGTAAATAGGGGCAGAGACTGTATTTGGCTTGCTCTTCTTTGACGTTGCATAAGAAAATTTTGCTGAATAAATTAATGTATGAAGCTAATTCAATTTTTTATAGAAACAACTTCAGCTATAAGTTTCTCAACTTAATGTTTATTATTCTAAAGTGATGCTGTATAGGATAATTCACATGCAATCAATAATGAGAATAAAAATAAGTACTTATAAAACAATCACTAGTGCCAGGCATCGTACATACTTGGTGTTTCACATAGCTTTCTATAAATTTTATAGCTACACTAAATGTAGGTGCTATTATTATTTTGAGTTTTGACAGAACAGATTCAGAGAATTAACTAATTTGCTTGTGGTCACATGGTAAATGAACTGTACCTTAACCATTAAAACTGTCATGTGCAGAGGTGTGGTATTGCATGCCCATAATTCCCTATAATTCCAGCTACTTACGAGGCTGAGGCAGGAGGATCACAAGTTCTAGGCCAGGTTCAGCAACTTGGCGAGGCCTTAAGCAATTTAATAAGACGCTGACTCAAAATGAAAAATAAAAAGTGCTGGGAATGTGGTTCGGTGGTTCAGCAGCCCCTTGGGTTCAATCCCCAGTACCAAAAGAGAAAAGAAAAAAAAAACCCTCAACTTATAATGTCCAATACTGACAAGGAAGTATAAATTGAAAATAAATGATGAAAAGTAATTTGGTAATAGCCCTTACAAAGTTAAAAAGGGTCAAGCTACTAGTATTACTACTAGGAATTGTAGGAAGATAAAAGTGACTGAATATTTCTGCCTACAGTTGTTCATCACAAAATACAGAACAATCTAAATTCTTCACTGAGATTAACTGTTGTATTAATTATCAAGAGACAGACTGAGCTAGACAGCCGGGTCAAAGGCCAGCCATGACATTCAGTAACTACAGGACAGGGCAGGTTATTCACCTTGCCCATGCCTCAGTTTCTTCATCTGCAAAACAAGATGCAGGTGCAACTTTTTTTTTTACATTTCATAGACTTTTTATGAAGATTAAATACATGTAAATTATTACTTAGAACAGTGCTTGGCATATTATAAGCATTATATAAAACATCAATGATTTTGTAAGTATTGAAATTGTGTTTAAAGTTTTAATTAAGTGAAAAAGACTTATGGTATAATTTTAAGTAAAAAATACAGAACTTGTATTTACAGTGTAACAGTTTTCTACATATGTAGAAATATATATGTATAATATACAAGTGTACATACCTATACGTGTATATGTGTATGTTATGTGTGTGTATGTGTTTATTATAAGAATATGGTAAGGTCACTTCCCACATTTCCCAAAGGGTGAAAACAGTTTCCACTTTAAAAACAAATGCTAAAAGTATGAAGTTATATAAATTGAAGAACTTGAGTTCTTTTGTTTTGAAGATTCCGTAGAACTTGCCAAGTTTTTATCAGACTAATTTGTGTTCCTGATAAACGTTTGCATCTTGCTACTTTTAAAAATATGTGTATTTGTTAAGGGTATACAAACACAGAAAAAAGTACCAGAATGTTAATGGAGTAGATCTCTGGGTAGAGTAAGAGTCATATTAATTTCTTCTTTATACTTTATTATCTGGATTTTCTAAAATGAAGATGCATACTTGCAAAGTATAACATTAAGTTTTAGAAAGAGGTTAATTCAGGCACTTACGCTGGTCCATAGTTGCATATAAAATGTGCTCCATTGGAAAGACTTTCAAAGCCAGAAACTCTATGGCAAAATTGCACTGCACAGCCAACCTTGTAACTGTTTGCCCAGACAACCTGAAAATAAATGAGGATTTTTAACACAAAGGAAAACAGTAAAATGAACATTTGGGTATGATTAGGCCTTCATAAATATGGTAAGGTATATTCGCTCTAGTTAAAGAACTTACTACCAAGGAAGTTTTAGGTGCTTAAAGTTCAGCTGGAAACAAGATCTAAAATTACTGTCATTGGTGGTGGTGGTGGTGGTGGTAGTGTGTGTGTATGTGTTTGAGAGAGAAACAAGATAATTTTGAGTTACTACAATGAAGAAATAAAACAGGGTAAGTTAATGGAGAGTGATCAGTGGGGAAAGAGGGCTGTGCAGAGAAGCCATTTCTGAATGGGAGGCATTTGAACTGAGACATGAACAATGAGGGTACAGGATAGAGGTCAATTGTTTAGGAGACCTCAACAATGAAGAAAGAACATTTTGTACAGCCCCATCAGGAACAAAGGCCCTGAGGAAGAATTTTCTTAATATATTAGACTGGCAGAATAAAGGCAAGTAGAGCCTGATGTACTAAGTGGGGGAGAGTTTTAGGCAATTAGCTCAAAGACAGGGGAACAAGCCGTGGAGATTCTTGTAGATAACAGGTTTTTTATCATATCTTAGCAAGAACCCAGTAGCAATTATTAAGTAAAGGGATTGAGAAGGGCATGAGAACAAAGAGGTAACTTTGGAGGCTATTTTAGTGGTACAAGAATGAAACATGGTGACTCACACTTGGGTGATGGCATTCTTGAGAGCTGATCCAGTTCATGGCTTAGCCTAGAGGTGTAGCTGGAAGGATTTGCTTTATGGATATGGGAAGTATTTTGGTTTGGGACCTAAGTAACATTTATTGAGATGGATAAAACTAGGAAGAATCAAGGTAGGTAGGAGCATGGGCAATGGTTCTGTTCAGGATATTTGCTGGACTTAACAATCTTCAGTTCAGAGGATAGCATAAGGCTTAGAGATATAAAGACATGAAGCTAGATTAGATCACATAGCCAAAGTAATAGATTTTAAAAAATTAAAGCAGAGCTTGAGGCTAAGAAAACAATGGCAAGAACAGCAAATCAGATGCAAAAGAAGTGGTCAGTGATGTGGAGGGAAATCAAGAATGGAGCCATCTTCAGGGGGAGCAGCCTGTGCTGTGAAACTGGATCCAGTGCTCAAAAGAGCTCCATGCTTGGTTAATCAAAACTGTTGCATAATCTAGCACCAGCAGTGGTACTTTCCCCTTGCTTTTTGAATGAAGGATTCTACTACATTTTCAATTTGCACCAGGCCCCCCAAAATCATGTAGCTTCACCTGACCAAGATTGTCATAGAAGACTAAACGAGAAAGGAAAGAGTCTATAGCTGGAGACAAGCCAACAATTAAATGCACTCCTTTTTACAGTGGTACTGATCTACATTTTAAATTATTTTTTACCATAGTTTGTTGAGCAATTTTGGGACAAGAATTGTGCTAAATATGGGGGTGTAAAGGTGGATGAGCTAGAGCCAGCAGGTACCTTTGCAAAATATAGAGGGAACTAGTCCTGAAACCATGACACAAAAGTGTTGGCCATCACGAAGGGTTCTAAGGGTATATATGGCATGGAGCCCTTTTCTGAGGAAGCGAGCTGGAGCTGGAGCTTGACTGAGAGGGCCATACCTTGTGTGAACCCAAAGTGGGGAATGTTCATTCACAGAATTAAACCATGGCCAGTGTGGCTGCAGAAAAAGTTTAAAGTTTTCTCCCTGGGCAAATAGTGAAGAATGAGCGGCGAGGGGGTGCTGAGGATACAGTATGAGTTCCCCCAGGGTTTACAGGTGGCATAGGAGGTGTGGGTGTATTTAGGGAAGTGAACAGAGTACCAGTGAGGGCAGCTGCTCTTTCAGGCTGTCTTCTTCCCTTGGTTTGACCACTGGGGAGGATCAGGGAAGGCAGTTCCAACATCTCAGAGAAGAGGATCAGGGCCCTCCTGTGAAAAGTTATAGTCCCTTCTCTGTGATCTAAATGGGGTGTTTCCTGAGGAACATTTCTCTGCATATCACATGCCAAGGCATCCTCTGCAGGGAACCCCAGCCTAAACAGGCAAAGAAGTGGCTTAGGTGTCCATGTTACTGAGAGTCTAGCTTTGGGGGTGGTGGCGGCTATTGTTCCTTAGGTTTGATTCTTGTACTTAAACTTTTACTTTTCAATTATTTTTATTTTACTTTTAAATTTTCTTAATTTTTATTCATTGCATTTCAAGCTGATTTTGCATGGAATGCTTTGCTTGAAATGCAGAATTCTGGGTTCATTTCAGAACTCTGGCATCAAAGTTACTGGAAATGTCCTTAAAATCTATTTTAACAAGTTCCTCAGGTGATTCTTCCACATGCTACCTGGGTTCAGTGTTGTCTCTGTTCCTCTCTTTCAACTTAGCTTGATATTTTTTGTCCTTTGGTCTTTGAGTACTTTCTTCCATAGAGTCATTATATCTCAAGTATTTTTAATCTTTGTGATACTGCACCTTTTATGCTATTTTTGCCCAAGAGTGTACAATTGTTAGTTAGCATTCATTATATGTTTTATTTGGTATGTTAGTCAACTTTCTGTCCCTGTGACAAAATGCCTGAGAGGATAAGGAGGAAAGGGTTATGTTGGCTCATGGTTTCACAGGTTTCAGTCCATGGACAGTTGACTCTGTTGCCTTGGGCCTGTGGCGGCACAGTACGTGCATCATGAGAAGAGCATGTGATAGCCAGAATGCAAAGAGAGAAAGGAAGGAGCCAAATTCCAATATTCTCTTCAAGGGCGTGCCCCAGTGAACTAACTTCCTTCCACTAGGCCTCACTACTGAACACTTACCAATTTCCTAATACCACCACAGGCTGGTGACCAAACCTTTAACACATGGGCCTCTGGGGGACATTCAGGATCTAAATTCTATCATTCTGCACCGCCCCACTCTGTCCCCAAAGACTCATGTCAGTCTCCTATTGCAAATGCATTTAGTCCATCTCCAAGAGTCACCAAAGCCCTATTTCAATATTGTTCAAAAGTCCAGAGCTTACTCTATGAATCAAGCAAACTTGGCTGTGAGTTCCTATAATAATCAAAAAGAAGTGGCACAGTATATACAAAATAGCACAGGATATACATTCCCATTCAAAAACGGGGGACTAGGTGGAGAAAAAAAAAAAAAAAACATAGGAATTGGACCAATGCAAGACTTAACAACTAGCAGATAAACATCAAATCCTATAGTTCCCTGTCTGACATCTGGTGTACAAAGTAGTGTGATGTGAGCTCCAAACACCTTGAGCAGCCCCACCCCTGCCATCTTGGGGATGTAATATGGCCCACATGACCACTCTCATAGGTTGGCTTTACTTGCTGCCTCAGCTTCCCTAAGCAGGCATTCCATGTTCCTGGCACCTCAAACTTCATGGGTTCTCCATTGTACTTTGGCTTCACTCTCCCAGCTTCACATATCATTCTGTAAGAGACTGCTTTCAGAGACTTGCACACCATCACACACTGCCTGGCCTACCATGCTTTCCTTTGAAATCTTGGTGGAGGCCTCCATGACCCCGTTACTCTTGCATTCCGCATGTCTTTGCACTCGCCATCATACTGACCCACTCCAAGGACTGCTGCCCCTGAAGCCAGAACTAAAGACAGGCAGTTAGTGTAGAATAGGTAATCGGGTCCGACTGAGAAAATGGAGACCTATTTGAGTCCTGGAAGTTGGAAACCACCCCTGAGAGATTGAAATGTTCATGTCTCCAGAGCCCTTTGATACTACCCCTTCCAAAAAGATTGTTAATGAAGCAACTCCTGAGCAGACAGACAGCTACTATTCAGTGCCCCCTGGGCTTTCACTCCCTTCCTGCCTAGCACTCCACCGTGGCCCTTCTAGCCCAGCTGCTCACCCCCTGGCCATTCTGCTGACATCTACCAGTCACCAGGATGGTGAGAAATGAACAAGAGAAGGGAGAAGAATGCAGGAGAACAAAGGAGACTTTAGATGTATAAAAGGGATAGGGCTTCCTCATCTCACTCCACCCTAGACAAGTCTGTTTTACTATCCTTTAATAAAGCGTCTTACTTTCAACTCTACACTTGCATTGGCGTGCTTTTCTGGTGTTATACTTCAACATTTGAGGAAGCAGGAGGCATCATGGTAACAGTAACCAGTGTTATCACCAGCACGGGTTGTACCAGACACACTTAAACCATGGCTCTAGCAGCCTCTGGTGCCTTGATGACATGGGGAAACATTTTGAGAAAACAATTCCCTAGGTGACCTTGTGTCAGCAGGGTGCCATGAGGCTTGCTTCTCAAAGGAAAGTCTTTGAAATGATTTTATACTTTTTAATACCTTGCATCCTGTGTTGGGTAAGGTCTGACTTTTCCAGAGATGCCCACAGGCCATTCTTCCAATTGACCCTGTGCAAAGTACTTGGCTTCTTTTTAATGGTGTTATTGACATTATTTTCCATAGATGAGAAATTGGAACCTAATTCTGCCTGGTCACAAAGTACAGTAAGCACAGTCTGTGCCCTGAGCAAGATGTTTTCAGAGTGTTTTCTTATGTGCAAGCCATCCAGAACCTAGGGATGCTATATCTTTCTAACAAGTTTCACATCTGGGGAACCCATGGGGAGAGCTGTTCTCTCCCTTCTCCCTAACAATTCTTCTCACCATCTTTGCCTTTTCAATTCTCTGTATTGATCCATCTGAATCATTATCATGAATATGGTAATATTATAACAGCATAAGGTCTGCCAGAGAAATTGTGAAATTTCCATTGTCCTGTGAGAGTGTTGTGGAAGAAAAATTTCAGGAGGGTGGATGTAGAGGTAGGGAACTCCAGTTACAAACAAAAATAAGACAAATAGTGCCATCTAGTGGGAAGCCCTGGCACTACTGAACCTGCCAAACTGATCCCAAACTTTTCAAAACTGTACTGGCAGCAACAAAGCATGATTTGATTGATCTTCTATATTACTACACTAAAATTATTCCTTAATAATAGGCTGTCTCCAGTGAAGATAAAGCTAAGATTATTAAATTAACATGTCAAGAAATATTAAACCTTTTGTGGGGAGATAATTCATTCTATTTTCTTCTTTTTATTCTGTACAACAGCCATTATTGACCAAAATTTACAAATAGCTTGATTTTCAACAGAAGGTGCAGTTAAGTCGGAAGTCACGATATCCACTCAAGGTATCTTTCCAGCATGAATTTAAAATGGCAACTGATTAGTCTTGAATCCATCAGCAAGATTTCTCATAAAGATGAAAATGGACTCTTAATCAAGCTATCAGATCCTTTTCCAATGTGACTGCTTGGAAACTAGGCCATGGGTGGATCCAACCTTTGTTCACTGCTTTCTATGTACACATCTCAGTCCAGAGTCCTAGAAAACAGAGCCTACGACATTGTGCTAACACGTTTTTAGGGCACAATCTCTGAGTGAAAACATATAGGGAATGAAGCAAGAAGGGAAGGATACAGTTTGGAATAGTCCCTGGTCCTCAGAAGTTGGTCATATTTTGGAAGAGACATTATGTATAAATGGACAAACGACAATGCATGGCTAATATTATTAACAGTAACTGAAAGGTGCCAAGGAGCAAAGAAGACAGAACAACTCTCCAGCCAAGGGGAGGTGCAAGGCTTCATAGAGCAAGAAACACAGGAGTTGGTTGATGAAGATTGAGTCAATTGAAAAGGAAAAGAATTCCAGGCAAAATTAACAAGGTGTAGAAGGTATATAATGTGTATGAATGAGCCTGGTACTTCACACAAGTCGCTCAGCATGCCAAATATATAGAGATCAGAAGACAGTTAAATTGAGAACAGACTCCTAACGCCTGCTTGCATATACAAGTAAGGCATAATATCCGTCATTACAGAGAATCAAAATAAGAGGAAGAAACTTAAATTTATGTCACACACACACACACACACACACACACACACGGGCCTCAGATTTCAGAGATGGATCTCCCCAAATTAATTGAACTCATTTGTAAATTGTTGCTTTATATCTAGAGGGAAAGGGGAGGACTAATATTTTGGACACAAGAAAACTCCAACTCTATAGTTGAGTCCTTTGCATATAGATATCAGAGCCCATACTAAGTGATCTTAACCTCTTTTCTTTAAAGAGACCAAACTATTCTGATCATACTTGAAAAGAGGACTCTCCTCATGGGGAAATTCCAAGAGATCCTTGGGGTCTGGAAGACAAAACTATAACACCCACTTTCACAGTGACTGTAAGGTTCAGTCCTCTACATTGAAGACCTAATTAAATTCCTACCACAGATTCATAAAAGGGATGATATCCAAACCAAAAGAGTCAAAGAGGTTAAGAAGTAGCCTCTTCAATGCCATTTAGCTAGTAAGAGAAAGAGTTCAGATTCAGATATGTTGTAAGGTTTTAAAAAATAATATAATGTATGCAAGTTATCTCATACAGTCCTAGTATTCAGTACTTTCCAGATGGATGGGCCTCACATATCACTTTTGTCCACATAACTAAATTCTTCAAGCACTATTTCCTCTGGTATTGGAATCTGTTCCATTTATTATTACCTTTGAACTAAAGCTGTTTTCCTTACTCATATTTATAGGAGCATCAGCATCTTTATATTTTCTAATAGCAGATATCAGTTTTCTCCTCTTCCTCGAAGAGATGGTTTCAAAAACAGAGGGGGCTAAGGATGTGATTCAGTGGCAGAGCACTTGCCTAGCATGCACCAGGCCCTGGGTTCAATCCTCAGCTCCACAAGCAAAACAAAACCAGGAAAAGAACTATTGGGCAATACTTACCTGAGTGTAATGGCCACAGACTTTTGTGCATCTTCGGGTGTTGAAGTCATAGTCTTTAATTTCATCGTACCAGTTCGAGATGGATGAAGATTCCAAAAATAAAGATAGAGACCCAGTCCAGATATTTTCTCCCAGTGAAGTGAAGTTTGGGTGCAGCTTGTGGTGTGATTTCAGCTGTGGGTTATGTTTAAACTGACAAGCTTTTGCCCACGCTTTTGCAATTTTGGCTAGTGCTGGGTCCCAAGTCTGTGAAAGGAATTATTAAATAATATGGGAGTCAGGAATGGAATCTTCCATAACAATGTAACTGGGGTGAGCAGTCAGGGATTTAAAAGGCACATGAGGTGTGTGATACGAGGACATAGAAGGATGTATGTAGGTCCTCTCTAAACACACTCTTCAAGCACTAACTAGAGCTGAGGAAATATGATAATCTTGTTTGATGGAATTTAGAATCTAAGCCAGGAAGACAGACCAATATTTCACTGACAGCTAATTATGTGCAAGATAGTATATACTGTTTCACATTTTATGCAATTTATTAGCCACAACAGCCCTCATCTTAAGAAGCTCAGAAAAGTTAAAAAACAACTCAAAGCCACGGATCTGGGATTCAGACTCACAATTGAAATCCCAACTTTTACCCTAGAATCCACGCTGCCTTACTGAGAGGGTAACAGAAAAAGTGAGCGTAGAGACAAGAAAAGACAAAACAGAAACCAAAAGAATCCTCACAAACATTAATGGGGAAGAAAATAAAAAGAAGAAGAAGAAGAAGCAGCAGCAGCAGCAGCTCCCCCATGATGAGGAAAGTAAAGGTCTGAAAAGAGAACTACACTGTTCTTGTGGTGCTTGCTTTTGAAACGGTGAGTGAAGGGCTAAACTGTGTTTTGATCACAGATTGTAAATTTTACTGCACACACGAATCATAAGCAAAATCATCATCCAGGATTACCAAGAATATGTCCCCAAAGTTAACACCCGAGCTGTTTTTGACTGACTTATGCCACAAATATTCTTTTTTTTTTCTCCTTACCATGTACAGCATGTCACTGGCTGTTGGAGTCACCTCTGACCGGAACTTGTTATGAATTCGAACACACTCTTTGATGAAATCTTCGTTTTCAATATCTGGCAAAGTATTTGCCTCATATGAATAAGTAGAGACAAAAGAAACCATCCAGGTCATTGTAGCAAGTGTGACTCGCATGCTCAGTCCAGTTGGCACAAAGCCGCAGCAGACTGAATCCAGAGCCACGGTTTCTGAGAGAGCTCGCCTCTCTGTCTTCAGCTGGCCGCTTCACAAAGCATAGCTGACTTCAGTTTTGAGAAAACGGAAAGCAGAACATGAGTTCATCACAAGTTTTAAGAAATGGGTTTCTCCATATATGGTTTGCAGCTGGTTTTGCAATCTTAACCCTTCATGTCAGTGGTTCTTGGTGACAACAGCACCTATTCTAACATGTATTCTAGCATAATTTTTAAGAGGCTGAGTCAGACTTTTCAGATTTTGTTCTGAGCTGGGAGGTATTTCCAAAAGAAATCCAAGAGTCTCCAGAAATAACAGTCTTCAATTTTTTATGGAGGTTGTGGTAATTAAATTAAAAAATCTCTTATTTCTGTGACTGACTTGCAACATGTTTTTAAAAACCTTTAAGACTCGTCTCAACAAAAAGTGGTGAGAACACAATATTTCCCTCTCATCTGAGTTTTCTTTATCAGTTGTTACCTGAAACAGTGGACAATACCAAACCCTATATATACTATGTTTTCTTCTATGCAGATGTGACCATGGTAAAGTGTAATTTGTGAATTAGGTACAGTAAGAGATTAGCAATAATAACTAATAACAAAATAGAAAAATTATACCAATGTGCTGAAAAATTTTTTGGCATCACTACTCTTGTGTTTTGGGGCCATTATTAAGTAAAATAACACGAGCATTGTGACACAACGAGTTGCTCTGATAACAGAGATACCTCAGTGACTAATGGGCTAATAATGTATACAGCGTATATGTACAAGACAAAGGGATGATTTGCTTCCTGAGGCAGGATGGAACAGGATGGAGCAGGATGGTGCAAGATTTCATCATGCTACACAGAAAATGCACAATTTAAAATTTAAAATTTTTTTACTTCTGGAATTTTCTATTTAATATTTTTTTGACCATGGTTGACCCTGGGTAACTGAAACTATAAAATTCAAACCATGAATAAGAAAGGACTGCTGTATTTGATTAACATCATAACTTGACCTAGAATTCATTCACAAAAGTAGAAGAGTGTGTATATGTGTGTGTGTGTGTGTGTGTGTGTGTGTGTGTGTGTAGGAAAGGGAGGGGGAGAGAGAACTGTAGAGAAAGTACTGGTCTCAATTTCAGATTTTAGCTTAAGTTCTGCTCCTAACTAGCTGTGAGACCTTGAGCAAGTTAACATACTAAGTTCCAGCCACCTACTAAATGAGGCTAACAGGGATTTTTCTATCTCCTTAATTGTAGAGGTTTGAGAGGATCAAATAATTAGCTAGTATATTGATTAACACATTGAATTCCTGCTCCGCATATTTGGCTTAGTAATATACAGCTAAAAATATAGTTACCATTTTTATGCAACCTACAGTGGTAGGAGCTATGAGATAATAGTGACAAGGGAGTCTATAACAGAAGCTGTTCAAGCTCTGGATAGAAGAACGCACAGAGAGGTACAGACTCAATAGAAAAGGATGCTCATCCCACCTAGGAAAGGGTAGAGTGGCTTCCTGTGTACAGCAGGCGAGGTCTAGTCTGAGATTAGAATTATTACCTAATAATCAATAGAAAAAGGGCTGGAGAGATGAATAAAACTGAGAGAGAAAATATATCTAGTTGTGAAGTTGGAAACATGGTGTCAGGGGAAGAATACAGAAAAAACATCACATGTAGTCTCCCTCCGTATATATGGTTTTCAAGTATTGATTTTTGGCTAGTGGGAAACATGATACTGGTTCTCATGAAATTCAGAACCAAAATAGTGCTTTCATGCCAGTTAGGGACAAAGTAAGAGTCAGATCAAGGAGGACTTGTAGGTTCTGCCAATGATTTGGATTTTATCGCCAAGATGATGGGAAGTCATTGGAGGATTTTAGCTATGGGTGGAGTGTGATCTAGTTTTAGAAAACATCTGTAATTTTAAAAAACAAGAAATGTGGAAAATGGAATGAGGTAGCAGAAGAATTTCTAATTAGGAACTTTTAGAATTAAAAAAAAATACAGAAACTTAAGGCGAACATTACTGTTGCTACACATAAACACACACAACCTAATAAAACACTTTTCTAATTTCAAATTTTGTCTACGGTGCTTGATTTTTAATAGCATTTTCCCCATCACATTGACTTAAGGTAAGCCTCTTGTCTGAGGTTCAAATCACTGTAGTGATAATCAAAAGTGAGATCTTCCTCCACTTTGAAGTGGCAGTCTGATCCAAGGCATACTTTCCATTTTCTTCTGGGTTTCTGTGAGCTAGATGGTTTGGGTTTTGAACAAAATAATAGGAAAAATGAGACCTTGTAAGCAAGCAAATTCAGTGGCATTTGTGGTTGCTTGAGCAGTTCCCATTGTACACATATAATTCCCAAGGACCAGCATTATCATTTTGGTATTAATATGAATTAATAATTTTTCTATAATTTCCTAAAAATACTGAACAAAAGGGAAAGTCTGCTAGCAGAGAGACCATTTGATGTTCTTATGCAGAGCAACTTAAATCGTCAGAGCCACACTCTTAAGACTTCAAAAGCCCATGGAACTGGTTTGTCACAGAACAACAGAAAATTTACCGGAAGCAAATGCAATCCTCCAGTTCTTAGAAGGCTTGCAACTTTGTTATGAGTTTTTCTGTCCTTACCTGAGTCTTTGTCATAGACTCCTTGATAAATATTCATATGTGTTAAGAAAGAGATTTGTTTTTAGTGATCATTACTGAATGGTGGCATTTTAGGATATATTTTTACCATATTTTTTACTCCTTGTTAATTTAATCATTTTTATAGTGAGAATATACTATTTTTATAAAACTTTTATTTTGGAGAGCCATGGGATCTTCAACATCATGTGCAAATTAACACATATACACAGTCTGATAAACTTACGTATAGATAAATGACTAAAAGGATGTCAGTACTTCCCAGTATTAATTGTGATTATCATTGCCTAGTAGTATATAACTCTTTCCCAGAAATAGTTCCTTTTTACAAAGCAAAAGTTTGTTAAAGATAATTATGTATCATGTTGTTAACTATCATCATTGTGACAAAATACCTGAGAAAAACAACTTAAAGAAAGAGATTTGTTTTGGTTCAGGGTTTTAGGGTTTTAGGGCTTTCAGTCCGTAGTCAGCGGACTCTATTGCTTTGGGTCTGAGGCAAGTCAATGACTGAAGAGTGTGACCCAGGAAAGCTGCTCAGCTTGTGGGATCAAGGAAGCAGAGAGAAGAAGGAGGGGGCCAGGGACCAGATAAACACCTATGAGGACCCACTCCCGCCAACTAAATTCTATCTCCTACAATTTCCACCACCTCCCAATAATCCATTCAGCTATGAATCCCTCAATGTACTAATCTACCGGTGAGGTAAGAGCCCCCATGATCCAATCACTTTCCTCAAACCCCACCTCTAGACATTGCTGCATTGGGTACTAAGGCTTCAACACATAAATCTTCAGGGGATATTCCAGATCCAAGCCATAACATATATGGAAAAAACTTCACCCTTGTTTTACTAACCTATACACATCTATTTAGATGTGAAGTTGTGGGGCAGAGTAAAATGGCTTTATTTAACTTCATTCCTTCTGCATGAGGCTCCTCATATTTATCAAAAGAAACTGATGTTGGAGACCATGCTTGCTGAGGTCATCAGCAGTGAGGACAAGTAGGGTGCTAGGCTTTTTCATACTCCTTATGTCACTGTGATGCCACAATAACCTTGCCTCATCTCTGTGTGCATATATATTATTTCCATTTATGGAGGAAAATATTGAGGAAAAAAAGTTCAATTTACTAGATCATGGCCATCTAGTAAGATGTTAACATAGGGTATTATTGCAAATCTTCTTTGTAGTAAGAGAGAGTTCTTTAGACTGGGTTCAAATAAAGTTCTCTGTAGTGGCTATATGACCTTGCACACTTGACACCTCTGTCCTTGGTTTCCTTAGCTATAAAATGGGGATTATAGTAGTGTTATTAATAGGTGTCATTGGATTGATAAGAATTTAATTGAGAAATTATTTATAAAAAGATCTTAGAGAAGGTTTGTCACAATACATTAACCAGTGTTATCTTTACTTCCCTTTTATGACCCTATGTATTCATGTTTACATGGAGGCTACATTTAGCACAGAACATTTTCATATTTATAGCATTACATTTAGAAAAGAGATGGAAATCAAGTTGATTGTTAGAAAAAATATATCTTGACATTCTAAATATTGTTAGAGATTCACAATGGATTGTGAAACAAGTTATTCAGAATGATGTTAGATTTGGTTTTTAATAGATCATTCTGTAATTTTTTCACAAACTGCCTCTAGTGTCAATACCACCTCCCATGTGGATGACACGGATGAGATTCCCTGACCGGTAAAAGAACTAGCTAAAAGAAAGAAGATGGTGAAAAAACCACAGAACACAGAAAATAGTTTCAAAATGCAAGGGTTGGACAGGCCCACAGTCAGATAATTCTGACTTCCAGCAACTGGCAAAAATGGCAAATGGCAAAATGGCTTCCACTGTGCTTTATTTATATCAGGAGACTTTAAAGCCTTTTATTGAAGATTCTTTCCCAAGGCAGGAAGAAGGTGGAGTCTTGCAGTCAGCAGGTTGATTGGCATCTTGGCAGGTCACACTCATCTCAGAGGGCTGTGCTTGCAGCAGTTCAGCCGATGTCTAGTGTTGTGTGGGACTCTTGCGTGGTGGTCCACACACAGCCCACGCATGGCTCTCTATAATCTGGTATTCATTTGGATAGTCCAAATAAGTAACTTATTTTCCTAATAGTAGAAATGAATATATCGAATGACCTGCAGTGATCATTTATAGTTAATTTTTCAACATTTCTAGAGATTTAGGTGAAAAATGGTATATAAATGCCACCTCTTATTCAAAGGTATTCACAAAGACCCTGGACCAGAGAAATGCTCTAATAAATGCACTCATTACTTCTAAAATAATGCATAAAACAGAAATATTGGCTTTTTTCATTATTAGACCTAAACACTTTTATGTTTCTATGCTTTGATATTTTTAACTTTATTGTGTATTTAATTTCTCTATTCAACAATTAAAGGTGTAGTTTCAAAAATAATTGCTGATATGCCAATGCTAACACACAACAAGGAGAGGGGGAGAATAGAAGTTCATTGGGTCAGGCAAAGGAGAATGAAGGGAAGGGAGGAAGATGAGAATAGGAAAGACACTAGAATGAATTGGGCATAACTTTCCTATGTTCACATGAGTACATGACCAGTGTAACTCCACATCATGAACAACCACAAGAATGGGAAGTTATGCTTCATGTATGTGTGATATGTCTAAATACATCCTACTGTCGTGTATAACTAAAAAGAACAAATAAAAATATTTTAAAAGATAATGATTTTTTAAAAATACATAATTTTCAGAGTTGATTTTTACTTTAATGTCTTTTGCCTAGCTTAAATTATTAGGGGTTATATGTAGTTCTCAGGATGGTGTTAATCATATTAGTGTATTCAAGCATTACTATAGCCACACTGAATACTCTGTGGTTACTAAGATCTGGCTATGTTGTATTTTCTTTCAATTTCTTCTGCTTAATCAAAGTAATTCATTTTTTTGTGTGCTCTTTCTACTTTCCTTTCCTCAGTCCCTCTTTTAAGTGATAATACATATTAGAACCAGAGTCTTCTTTCCTAAGCAGAGATCAAGTTAGAATAGTTCCTCCAGAGTAACACACACAGCACCGACCCTTTACCCACAACTATTTAACATAGGACCTCACATCCTTCCAAAATCCTTACTAAAAGTTTTCCAAAGGTTTGTTTCACATTAGCTGATGAAGTCCATTTCCACTGACTGATTATACAGCTTCTCAGACGCTGGACTTTTCTCTCATGTGGCCACTGTTCCCTGGGTTTCTGTCAGGGCTGCTTCAAGGAGTTTGAACCTCAGGGTAGGTCCTAAAGCAGGGTTGCCTGCCCATATGGTTTCAGTGCTTACTTATACCTTCCTTACTCTCCCATATGGTTTAAATCAGGAGATAAATTTAAATGATAGTATCTGTGCTATCAGAATCTTCCCTCTTGGTCCACATCTAAAGAAATTTTTACTGGGTCGCGTTTAACGTGAATGCCCTCCTAGGAGGCTCTTTATTCTTCGTGAAGAAAAGATTTCGGTTAGACAAACCCAATGTGGCCAGAATTATACTCTGAATCAACAGGAAGTCCTTGCCCCCAGTGCTACTAGGTATTAGCCATTATGGGAAGCATTTTTCACATCACGTACCCAGTCTTATGCCCTCCTGCTGTACTTGGCTCCTTGTCATCTTCACTCATGATCTTCCCTATCTCAGTATATTATCATCCAGTCTCCCAAAGTCTTAGGCAACTCTTGGAATCATCTTTAACTTCTCTTTCTCTCACTCCTCACATGTAAGTCACTAGTAAATTCTATTTACTCTATTTTTGAAATATATCCAAAATTCAACCACCTTTCACCACTTCTTCTATCAACCTATCTTTACTGCCTGGATTATTAAGTTTCTTAAGTAATATTTTCACTTCCTTTTTTTCCCTCTACATTATATCCTCTTCCTTGCTGTTAAAATTATCCTTTTATGGTATTAGTTGTCACTTCTTTGCTCAAAACCTTGTAAGACTTTGATTTTGAAATGAGAAAAATGAGGAAACACCCTATGAAAGAAGCTTCTATTTTTTATGGATGGAGAGTACCAGACAGAACTTTTATAGGTTATAGGTTAAGAGGTGATGATTTGCTAGAAGGGCTGGCAGTCATCAATGTAGAAGTTTGGTTCCTAGCATTTACTACTCTTTAGCAGCAACTGTGATGGTTTTCTTGTCAGCGAGATCAGGAAGCTTAGCCTAGAGACTTTTTTCCAGCCCCTAATCATTGCATCAGCCTCCTAATTCTTTTAATAAAGACTTTTTCTACTTTGCTAGAGCAGTTTTTGTTTGTTTGTTTGTTTGCAACTAGGAATCCTGACTTTTTGAAGAGGAAAAGGAAAGAAAAAAATCTGTCAGTATACTTCAGAGGTTTCTCTCTCTTAACATATTGGTGTGCTTCTTTCAGTCTTGTGCACACACACAGACACACACACATAGATACATATACATGCATATTATAAAAACTCCCATCTATATTTAAAAATATGTAAAAGACATGCAGAGATTTTGAGGTCATAATTTAATTTTTTGTCTTTCTTTTTTTCCTAACCATTAATTCATAATTATAATTTTGGTTATTATAATTCTTCATAAACATTTCAAGGGCTGTACAATGTTTTCTCAAATTAATGCATATTATGTAAATTATGTTGCTTATTTGGATTCCAGTTTCTCTATGTTATAATAATAATGATGTGTCATTTTTGTATATAAGGAATAGTATCCAATTACTCTTAGAATTTGTAATAATTTATATTTTTATCATTAGCATATGCATATAATGACATATATTTTCTTAAACATTGGAACTATAAGTATACCCATATGCATACCTGGTTTTGCATACTGTTAATGAGATTAAGAGGCAGATACTGGTGGTAAAGTTGTAAAGATAGATTTTATTCAGAAACCATTGTAAAAAAGGGGGATAAAATATCAGTATAGAACTGGGATCAATTACAAATATAATGAAAACACTGAGGAAGCTGTAGCTAAGGACCAGAGTGGAGCCATGAGAGGAAGGGTCAGTAGAGAGAAAATTAGTAAGAAGAAACATTGAGGGAACAGAGGATACTTGTTAAGATGAATTTAGCAGAATTTTTGCTGAAATGAGGCCAGAGTGATCAGCTATGGAGGGCAGGAGAGAATCTTTTCTAAACTGGCCCAACAGGAATTTTGCTTAAATTAGGTTATACAGGTCTAGCAAAGGGGCCAAGATCAAGGGCTAGTAGAGAAGAGGGCTTAGAGGAGCCTGACTAGTTTGGTAAAAGAAAGCATCTTGTCAATATGCATATTTAAGAACTTCCTCTTTTCTCTCCTTTGTTAGTTAACTTTTCATTCCTCTGACAAATTCCTGAGAAAAATGATTTAGAGGAAGAAATATTTATTATTTTGGCTCGCAGTTTCAGAGATTTCAGTCCATGGTCAGCTGGTTCCATGGCTTTGGGCATGAGATGAGGCAGAACATCAAGATGGTAGGGCAGGCAGAGGAAAGCTGTTCTGCTCATGGCAGCCAGGAAGCTGAGAAAGAGAGGGAGGAGCCAGGTGTAAGACACAGTCCTCAAGGGCATGCCCCAGTGACATTTCCTATAGTTTCTACCACCTCTCAGTAGTCCATTCAGCTATCAATGGATTAATATGCTGATGAGATCAGAGCCCTCGTGATCCAAAAGCCCCACCTCTGGACATTGCAGCATTGGATATGAAACCTTTAATGTGAGCTCTGGGGGGAAATTCCAGATCTGAATCATAACATCTCTCTTTACATGCCAAATTTTAGTTAATCACTTCCTAACTTTAGCTCATCTTGAGGTACAGATTTTCCAAAGAGGATTCTAAAGTGGAACTTCCATAGTTTGCCTTTGACTTCTTGTGTGTGTGATTAAAGAGCCAGCTCTCAAACCATATTTACAAGCACTGGGATTATTTCTGCTCATCCTTAAACAGGTCAGTCACTTTTTAAAAACTGGAGCTGAAGATAATGTTAAGATGAGAATTGAGTAACATGCATTTCTAAACTCAAACATTTCTACACTTGCCTTTCTATAAATGCTTTTTATAACTTTCTTTAGCATCAATGTTTCAGAGCAAAACATTTAAAGAAAGTTCATATCCTCTGATAGCATTTCTTAGTTTAATGAGAATTCTTTGAGGTTGAAATATGACTTTGCTAAGTTTCAGTATAAACATCTGCCTGAGGTTTCCTTTTTTGTCCCCCTTTGTGGAGTAATGCTATTCTAATTTGAGCATGGCAAGAGACAAGTTCTCACTGTGTGCTCTGTCAAGTTTCTTCAGTGCCTCTGCTCAGGTGACCCTCAGAGAATAATTCATATGTTTTAGCAGCTGCACTACCAGCTTCTCTGTGGCTTCTCTGTGGCTAACCACTGAGAAGACTTTTGTACAGACTGCAAATTGTGTGCAGGAAATCAGCTCTCATATGGAGAGACCGAGAGAGCTAGTATGGAGTTACCATGGTAACATACCTTGCTTCTCTGTGTTTAGTTTCAGCCCTGATGGAGACAGGGGAAGGCTAATAGGTGCCTGCTGGACTATTCCACTGCCTTAAAGAGGGCAGCTATCTTTAGCCAGTTTATCATAACCCACGACCACCACCTTATGTTTTTATGACACAGAACAGCATAGCATATTGTGTTAATGTTTACTTCCTTGATTCTGAGACATATGTATTCTAGAATTACATTTTTAATGAGGAAACTGAGAACCAGAGTTGAATAATTTGCTCAAGTTCACACAGTAAATGAAAGAAGTAAAAACTCAGTTTGTCCCTCTTCTTTATAAAAATGGCTTTTACTCTTTGATATACATTAGAATATCCACACTATAGTGATCCATTGGTGATTTTAATGAGTTCTTCCTAGTGTTTCTGGGATATAGTCAAAGTTTGGGAACCACTACTTTACACCATAGTACTTTTTTTCCCCAGTGACATCTTATCCCTGGCAAAGTGCTGAGGCTGAAGGCCTCATTTACTTTCATCACTCTATCTTGGGATATTGGCACCAAAACTCTCCTAACTTCCCATTGCTGCCTCCAGATCAGTACTACACATCCTTCTCTCTGCAAAATTTGAAACATATGACATTCATTTATACTATATTTTTACTATTATCATCCTAAGACCTCTATAACCCTTAGAGACCTAGGCTTGCTCTAGAGTCTTTATCTCCATTTGAATTTCCAATATTCTTTCCCAAAACTTTCTTAACCAACATTATTCCATTGATTTTAACAAAAGACTTATGTAGACATATCCTGGGCTTTTTCTACTAGAATTACTGTATCTCCAGATTCCTAGTCTTTGATCACAGCATTCTCTACCTCACCTCTTTTTTTTTGGTACTAGAGATTGAACCCAGAGGTACTTAACCACCTAGCCACATCCTCAGCCCTTTTTTATGTTTTATTTAGAGACAGGGTCTTGCTGAATTGCTTAGGGCCTCACTAGTTGCTGAGGCTGGCTTTGAACTTGCGATCCGCCTGCCTCAGCCTCCCAAACTGCTGGGATTACAGGAGTGTGCACCGTGTCCAGCCCTCCACCTCACTTATTAAACTCTGCACTGTTCCTGTTACTAAATCTTCTCTCCATATTTATCATGATTTTCAGATGTCTCATCACCTTAGTCTTTCAGCTTATCATCCCTAATGCCATCCTGTCTAGCCCTGGAACCAACAATCACAAACATGTTCATACCAACATCATCAGTACTCTCACTCTCAGGATCCCCCTGTTAGCTAACTTAGCCAGTCCTCCACAAAGGAAAAAAAGTTTTAGTTTCTATTAAGTGGAACTGCAGAAAACAGAAAAGCGATGTTGATGGGAATCATCACCATATAGTTGCTCAGCTATATTTTAAATCAGATCTACTTTTAATTTTCAGCAGTAATTGCTACAAACCCTTTGTAATCCTTAGGCCACCTACCCACCCTGGAGACCATCTCCTGAAGTTCAGTTTCATAAAACACCTCACCAGACACCAGTTGTCAAGGTCTTCATTTCTGATTCAGTGTTTCTGTTTCTTTTGACTAGAGTATTATTATCTCACATTTTTCTCTGTAAAATTCCTATTCATCCTTCAAGGCCCAACTTGAATATCATCTCTTCTGTATTGCACTTTATGACTTCCCTAAGCACCTCCTTTCCTTGTTCTCTAATTTACTTCTCATCCATGTTTTCCTTTCCCACTAAACTGTGAAGTAGCAGCAGTCTGTATTCATTACCGCATCACCTCTCACTGTCTTTCCCTCTGTCTTAGCCCAGGCTTGGTGGTTTAAACAATAGAATTTATTTCTCAGCTCTGGAAACAGGAAGTCCCACACCTGTTCTGGGAGGCAGTCAATTCATTTCATGGCTAACGTCTGCTTTCTGGCTTGCAGATGGCCACCTTCTTGTCATGTCTTCACATGGGGTAGGGAAAGAGGAGGAGGAGAAAGCATGTACCTGCTCTGGTGTCTTCCTCTTCCTCTACTGGCACTAATGCCATGTGGGGCTCCAGCCTTATGACCTCATCTGAGTCTAATTACTTCTCAAAAACTACCTCCTAAGATCATTCTGTGGGCTAGAATTTCAACATATGACTTTGAGGAGATGCAAATATTCTGTCCATGACACCCTCTAATTCAGAATTTCTACCTCAAATCATATTAAAATAAGATAACTTAGATATAGTTAAATTCTAAAGCTGAAGAAATTGAGCTCTTGCAAGAGCTAAATTCTTAAGTCTGGACAGCCTAAGAGCATAGTTGCTAAACACATAGGGCTACTGAACATGTGATCTATGGCTAGCCTAAATTCAGATTTCCTTTAAGTGAAAACTACACACCAGATTTTAAAAACTTATTATGAAACGAAAAATGCAAAATATCTCCTTAATAGTATTCATGCTGATTACATTTTGAAATGATAATATTTTATCATTTTTTATCAATATTTTTGAAGTGATAATATGTTATTAAAATTAATTTCATCTGCTTATTTTTACTTTTCTAATGTACCTGCAAAAATTTTTAAAAATACCTGGGCTTATTTCTATCAGACAGTGCTGTTTTCAATAAATGATCTATAATGTTCAGTAAGGACATAGTGACTAATATGAAAGTATGGCATGATAATGTTTAGGAATATGTTCAACTAGGAACTTTGTGTATAAACCTATACTTGTAAATGTTTTTCTTTGTGATACTATCCTCGTAAATTCAAGTTTCTAGTCAGTATGAGATTAAAATTAGGAAGTAGGTAACAATGCCACTGTGCTTCATTATCAGAAGATTCTACAGAGTTCTGTCCTAACATATACTTGTAGAACAATTAAACACAGGCATCCTCATTTTCCAAGGATTCCTATTCAAGGCATCAAAGTTACAAGGTGACATAGGAAAGCTGAAGTAGTTGTGACATGTCTGTGCATGCATAAACATGCTCGCGCGCACACACACAAATGCAATTTTGTAATTACTTTCTATATAATTACAATCCTTGGAGGAAGAGTCAGACTATTTGTAGGTCTTTTGCTATTTATACAGTAAATATCCAAAAGTTCAAGAAAAGAGCAATATAATGAATTAACTGCAAAGTGATATTGCAAAAGATTCAGGATTTCAGGAATTTACTCAAAAGCTGTGGATAGGAAAGACAAGATGGGTGAATAGAGGTTCACAGTACTCAGCCTTTTTCTCCACAAAGAAGAATCTAAGTAACAGGTATATAGAATATATATATATATACTCACTCACTTTGGGGTGAGTGACTATGGGAAAATATGAAAATGAGCAAGAAGAGATTAGCACATTGTAAGATTCAGAGTCCTGGTCAACAGCATGGAAGAACAAAACACCCCAGCATCTGCCACCAGGGCTCAACATTCAGGGGAGGATGTTTTTACCAATGCAGTAGTAAAAGTGAAAAAGGGAATCCCAGAAAACACTGTCAGTGCAGATGCTGGCAATCCTAGGTACTGAGAAGTTTCATGATCCTCATAGACTTGTATCTCATTTAGATAAGTAACCCAAAATCTGCACAAAATCTTACTTTGGAAACAGATCTCATCCCCCAGCAAAACCCCAGGGTGCTGTAGCTAGGAGCCATCTCGAGAAGGGAGCTATTGTCTGAATTTGGGCTTGTGTAGTAGACAAACTCCTGCATATTCTCATCTGTGGGACCCCACCAACTTTCCATATATACCGACTTTGAGGGTAGCTGCTTCATGAACCCAGTGTGGCCCAGCTAAGTGACTGTGGCCCAAGTCTACTGAGTGTCCTGCCTTGTAAGAATAGATGTGACAACATGGAATAAAATGGAGAGTGCAGTCCTTAAGAATCAGGAAATCAGGGTGCTTTCCCTCTGAGACCCAGGGTGTTGCCAGTTGCAATGTGGACACATGCTACTGCCAGGATAAAGGCAGATACTCAGGCAGCTTCCACCACCCCTACCTACTGCATAGCACTCAGGCACCTGTTACTCACAGGGTGGGGAGAGAACATCAGTATTTCTGCTGCTGCTGTCCTGCCAATGGGGGCATGAGAAGGAGCCTTGAGCAACTCCAGGGTTCTAGGAGTTAATTAGCTTCCAGGCATATGGTTAGGGGACCTGAGAGCAAATATGCATGTCTCTAGATGCCACTCTAGGGGAAGAAGTCAGAAGAGAAAAGCCCTGAGAGTTGCTCTGCCCAAGGCACACATGGCCAAAGGGGTCTGTAATAGGAACTTTGCCCAGCTCTGTCCAAGGCCCCATTCTCAAGTGGCCACTGCCCCTGCAGCAGCAGAGAGAAACATCATGATTTCTGACCATGCACTGCTGTCAGGAATGGGTGTGGGTGCCATAGATGGGGTACTGCAGCTCCCATCACTCCCTCTACCATATAGCATCTGGGCCCATACCACTATTGATCACAGAACAAGTGATTCAGGGGCCTCACCACCGCCTGGGGCTGCCAAGGTCAGAGGCCTTTGCTAGTAATGATGCCTGAGAAACCTCCTTGCCTGATAGGGGCCACCACATCCATTGTAGGAGTGGTCACACAGTAAGCATCTCACACCATGGTTTACCATGGTTCCACCATGATATGCACCATGTTTGAAGTCATTAATCAGCCAAAGAAGCTATAGGGAAACTATAGTATAGGGCCTAGCTGGAATCAAGGCCAAGTTTGCATAACAAATTAATACCTAAGACATATCATCAAGAAAAAGCCGCTTGGTAAAAAGGCCACACTATGAAAGTGGCAAAGACTTTCTAATGAAAAGCCTAATAAAAAATTTAAAAGAGTAACTATAATAAAAAATTGAATAAGGCCCAAGAGAATAAAAAATAAATAGCTAAAAAAAAGGGGAAGAAAATACAGGATAAGGATGAAAAATTTAGCAGAGATATATGAATCAAACAAATCTGAGAAATGAAGAGGTCAATAATTTAAAAAATATAGTTTAAAATTCAACAAACTTGATAAGTAGAAAAAAGAATATATGAATTTGAAGATAAGTGCTTAAAGATATCCCTGTCAGAAAAGAAAAACTAGTATATAAAAGAGATTAAAGAGATCATTCAAGATCTTTGGGAAAACATTAAATGAACAAATACATTTTCAGAATACATGAAGGTAAGAAGACAAATGTTAAGGGTGTAGAAAACCTATTAAGTGAAATAATGACAGAAAACTTCTATAATCTTGGAAAAGAAATGAACATTCTTGTACAGAATGCTTATAGGAGCCCAAATAGAAATGACTAGAAAAAAAATCATTACCATAGTGTACCATAGCCAAACTGTCAAAAGTACTAGACAAAAATTTCTAAAATTTGCATGAGAAAAATGCAAGTCATATTGAAAGGTATTCACATAAGGTATTCACATTAGACTAACAGCAGATCTCCCTCAGAAACCCTACACATCAGAAGGGAACAGGATGATTTAGTCCAAATCTTGCAACACAGTTACTTCCCAAGAATACTTTATCCAGGAAAGCTATCCTTCAGAAACAAAGAGAAAAAGAGTTCTTCCAAGACAAGACAAATCTGAGGGAGTTCAAGTCCACCAGACCAGCCATATAAAACGTATTAAGAGAATCCTCCATTTGAGTAAAAGAAAGATAATCAAGAAAGCATATGAAAATGTAAAGTTCACTTGAAGAACAGATACAAAAAAAGAGAAAGAAATTGAAAAGAATCAAACATTATCAATTCAGGAAATTATCAAACCACAAAGATGAATGAGAGGAAGAAGATAACAATAATAAATAATATTCAAAACTACTGGAGGAAAGCCAACAAAATAATAGGAATAAGTTTTTACTTATAATTAATAACCTTGAATATGAATGGAGAAATTCTGCAATGAAGATACAGACTGGCTATATGGATATAAAAAACAAGGCCCAACAATATACTGCCCATGAGGAACTTGCCTCACCAGGAAATATGCTCCCACTGAAAGTAGAAGGTTGGAGAAATATATTCCAAGCAAATGGAAAGCTACAGCTAGCAGGATTAATTATCTTTATATCTGACAACATATATTTAAAGATAAGAAGAGTAAGGAGAAACAAAGTTCACTACATAATGACCAAGGGGTAAATTCAACAAGAATCATTGTAAATCTACATGTACCTAATGTCAGGGGACCCAATTTTAAGAAATGAACACTACTAGACCTAAAGGGATATATAGGCTTAAATATGATAATGGTGGGGGATTTCTTTTGCTTTTGGCACTGGTAATGGAACCCAGGGGTACTTTAACTCTAAGTTACATCCCCAGTCCCTTTTATTTTTTATTTGGAGACAGGATCTCACTAAGTTGCTAAGGCTGGCCTTGAATTTGGAATCCTCCTGCCTCAGCCTCCTGAACTGCTGATATTATAAGCATGTGCTATAGGAGCACTCCTCATACCTTCCATCCCTCCCTTCCCTCTTTTCCCATTCTATGCTGATAAACCACACACCCGGCAGAGCGTGCCTCATTGGTTGTAATCTTGGGGCCATGATTGGTCTGAGGACCCTATATAAGCTTCTGTACTTCCTGGAATAAACGGGTTCTGCGTCTGGCTCTGGCAGAGCAGTCTTACCTACCCCCAGAGTCTGGGTGGAGTGACTCCATGGACCATCACCCCAAAACCTCATCTTGTGAGACCACACTTCATCTTCCCTGAAGACCCCTTTTCTTCTCTCGGGACTCCAACTTGTCAAGCAGACCCACGAGGCACGACTTAAAACAATAATGTGCCATCATGCCCGGCTGATATCTCACTTTTAATGGACAGGTAATCCAGACAGCACCTCCAAAAAAACATCAGAGTTAAACTATACTACAAACCAAATGAACTTAACAGATATTTACAGAACATTCCATTCAACAACAGTAGCAGAGTACACATTCGTTTAATCAGCAAATCTAACCTTATCCACTATAAACTATTAGGCCACAAAACAAGTCCTGATAATTTTTAAAAAATTGAAATCATATTCTGTATCTTTTCTGATTACAATGGAATGAAACTAGAAAACAAGTCATCTAAATGAAAAATGGGCAATAGACCTGAATAGACACGTCTCAAAAGAAGAAACACAAATGGCTAAAAAATACATGAAAAATGCTCAATGCCACTAGCCATCAAGGAACTGCAAATCAAAACTGTAATAAGCTGTCATCACACCCCAATTAGAATGGCTATTATAAAAACAATACAAATGATATGGAGGATTTGGAGAAAAAGGAACTCATATATTGTTGATGACAATGTAAATAAGTATAGCCACTGTCAAAAAGTTATGAGGCTACTATCTATCATATGATTCAACTATCCAACTTTCAGATATATCTGAAGGAAATGAAATCAGCATATTGAAGAGATATGTGCATATACTATTTACTTTGGCACCATTCACAACAACTAAGATATGGAATCAGTCTACATGTTTATTTATTGACAGAAGAATAAAGAATATGTTATGTATACACAATGGAATATTGTTCAGCCATAAAGAAGAATGAAATACTGTCATTTTAAGTAAAATGGGTGAAACTGGAAAAAATGTTTAGTAAAATAAGCCAGACACAAAATGATACTGCATATTTCTCATATGAATGATATTTTAGCAAAATGGCATGATAACATAGAGCCTAGGTGGAAGCTAAAAAAAAAAAAATAAGGCAGCATAAATGTAGGATGAATGATTACTAGGGGTCAGGAAAAGTTGAGGATGGAGGCAATGGTGGGAGAAGGGTGGTTGGATTTGATTATTATAGGCTGTGTGCATAGATGGAATTATCACATTGCATGCTATTATTGCATAGAATTAATGTGTTAATAAAAAACATGTTGTTGACAAAGAGCTGGCCTAAATGAAACCAGTTATTCTCTTGAAGAAGAACAAACAAAATAATCACTCCATTATTTTTTAATAAAATGGAATGATTTAAATGTCAAAGGATTGTAAGAGATCTTCAGAAAAGTGATGAAAATCTCTGGTATATAAGTTTCTAACCATTTTTTACTTTCAATATCAAACGTGAAATGAAATACGCAGGTTCTGTGTTATGCCATTTTGCTAAAAATCATGCCAACTCCCTCAGGCAGGAATTTTTGTTTCCAAGAATTTCTCCTTAGTTGCAAATCTCAGTAAAATATTTGTTAAATATGAGAAAAATGAACTCAATTTATAAATGTTTAATTTCATATTTCATAAGAAAATCCACTTAAATAATTTTTCCCACGTTGTATTTTGAATTTCTGGTCTCTATTTAAAAAGTATACTTGCTTTAAACAGTCTTTCTGATATTATCTGAAGATAATTTTGATGGCTAAATTTTAAAATTATTATAAATTCAACCTAGATAAATATACTTTGTAAATAAATATGCAGAAATGAATAAAATGAACTAATAGATTAATGCTTGTATTTATGGCCTGTCTCTAGAATATAGATAGTGTTGCTAGATTAGTAATTCATCAGTTAAACTTGATAGGTTTCTCAAACTGTGGGTATCTATTTATATTACAGGAAAGAATATAAGATATAAATGATCAAAGAGATAGTATGGCCAATACTCTCCAACAGCATTGAATTAATGTTTACACCATATAAGTAGATACATGCTTTTATCTTAGTTGATTTTCTATTTCAGAAAAGGAAATCATTCTGTACTTTCTCACAAAGGAAATTGTGGTTACAACGACAATATTTCTATTTCCTTTGAACATTGTTATTCTCAACTGCTTTGTTTTGTTTTCTTCTTACAATTTTTTTTATCTTAAGGATCTTTTAAATGTCATTATCTGCATCTCAAAGGACTTTTAGAATTATTTAGAATTATTTGGCATATTAAATTACACAGTGAATCTTGAATAAAAATAAAATTTAAGAAAAGTGTTTTTGAAAGCTTTAATTCATTACCATTACTGAGTAAAATTCTTTGTCACTGACCTAGAAGTCCCATCTTGTCTTTCAGTTTCCTTGAAATTGTGGCTAACTTGTTAGCCTGCAAGTAGGATAAAATCTCAGATCCTTCAGAATTCTTGAAATGAGGCTATTAAAATTTATTCTCTTTCCTGTCAGGTTGGTTTTGGAAGCAGAGTCATTCAAGAATACGACTATTTCGCCGGGCGCAGTGGCTCAAGCTTGTAATCCCAGCACTTAGGGAGGCTGAGACAGGAGAATTGCAAGTTCAAAGCCAGCCTCAGCAATGGCGAGGTACTAAGCAACTCAGTGAGACCCTGTCTCTACATAAAACGCAAAATAGGGTTGGGGATGTGGCTCAGGGGTCGAGTACCCCTGAGTTCAATCCCCGGTACAAAAAAAAAAAAAAAAAAAGAATATGACTATTTCACCTACATTGCTGAATCTACTAAAAAAAGTTATTCATTATATTCACTTTTTCATTTCTCTAAGACCTCTAGTAGTGTCCTTGTTATATTTCTGATAATGGTAACTTTCCTTTCTTTCTTTTTTTTCCTTTCTTTCTTTGTTTCTTATCAGTTCTGGTGTCTGACCCCCCCATTCTCCCCACCTCCTGCCAGCTCTCTCTTTTTAGATAAATCTTAATAAAAGTGAGCTACCATTTTTATTACCCTAGTGTAGGTAGACTTAGCCAGGAATCTTTGGAATTGCTGGTTACAAGGAGGGTTAAACTTTTAGTTCTAAGTCAGTTTGAGAAAGCTGAAGAGGAATAGAAAGGTAAAGAGGGAAACAGACAGCCAGATCAGAAACCAAATAGGAAATTTACCAACGAACAACATCTTAGGTCTTTTGAGACATAAAATCAAAGTCAACAAAGACAAAAGACATAATGACACATTGTGAACAAGTAAGTTGTTCCTGATATTTGTCACCAACAAGACTATAATTTATAACTTTACTAATAGAGAGGTGTACAAGTCACATTTTGATTTAAAATATAAAGATTAGGAAAAAATTGGCCTAAAATGTGTACTATTTATATTTTTTTTAAAAAGATGCTATTTCTGGCCAGAATCCCTGATAACTGCTGGGAGCAAAGGCCAGGGCCCAAGACCACCTTCAGGGACCACTGCAGGAGCCCAGCCAAGGGAAGACCTGAGACTGCTAGCCACCAGCCACAGGGGAACCCAGACTCATGGGAAGGACTGCCTACAGGGACCCCTGCAGGAGACCTGGCCTAAGTGAGGCTGGGGACCACCCCCAGTTCCACGCCAGAGTTCCTGCCTACCAGCAGGAGCACAGGCCAGGGCCCAGGACAACCTTCAGGGCCCACCAAGGGAGCCCAGCCAAGGCCACTCCCATTGCCATCTTGAGTTAATTCCACTACTGCTGCCACCATCTTTAGTGGGTCACCTGCTGGGGACTGGAAGTGAACTCCAAGGTGAGATACAGGTAATCTGTAGTGTCATTACAAGATTATAGGACAGAAACTGCAATACCTCACATCAGCATTGCAAGAAAGGAAGATACATAATTAACATGAAAAAACAAGAGAAGAAAGTGCCCCAAATAAACCTAGATACCACAATAATAGAATCCATTGACAGCATAGTTGATGAAATGTCAGAGAAAGAATTCAGAATGTATGTAATAAAAATGATCTGCAAATTAAAAAATGACTTAAGTGAGCAAATACAGGCAAAAATTGATCACTCCAACAAAGAAATAAGAAAGCAAATAAAAGCAACCATCGATCACTCTAACAAAGAGATAAGAGCAAATATAGGTAGCAAAATATTACTTTAAGAAAGAGCTAGAGATTGTGAAAAAAAATCAGAAATTCTTGAAATGAAGGAAACAATAAACCAAATTAAAAACTCAATAGAAAGCATCACCAGCACACTAGATCACCTGGAAGACAGAACCTCAGATAATGAAGACAAAATATACAATCTTGAAAATAAAGTTGACCATACAGTGAAGATGGTAAGAAATCATGAACAGAACATACAAGAATTATGGGATAGCATCAAAAAGACCAAATCTAAGATTTATCAGGATAGAATAAGGCACAGAATTTCAAACCAAAGGAAGGCACAATCTCTTTAATGAAATAATAATATCAGAAAATTTTCCAAAAATGAAGAATGAATTAGAAAATCAAATATAAGAGGCTTACAGGACACCAAATGTACAAAATTACAACAGATCTTCACCAAGGCACATTATAATAAAAAAGCCCAGAATATAGAATAAGGATAGAATTTTAAAGGCCACAAGAAGGAGGAATCAGAATACATATAGGGGGAGACCAATTCAGATCTCAGAAGATTTTTCAACCCAGACCCTAAAAGCCAGGAGATCATGGAACAACATATACAAAACTCTGAAATAAAATGAATGTCAACCAAGAATCCTACATCCAGCAAAACTGAGCTTCAGATTTGATGATGAAATAAAAAACCTTCTATGATAAACAAAAGTTAAAAAGAATTTACAGCAAGAAAGCCTGCACTACACAGCATTCTAATCAAAATATTCCATGAGGAGGAAATGACAACCAACAATGAAAAATATAAAGAGAGGAACTACACTAAAAAAAATAAAGGAGAAACAAAGTCAAGGTAAAAACCAAAAATAAACCAAAATGACTGGGATAACAAATTATATTTCAATAATAGCCCTGAATGTGAATGGCCTAAACTCATCAATTAAAAGACATAGACTGACAGAAAGGATTTTTTAAAAAAAGACTCAACAATATGCTGCCTTCAAGAGATTCATCTTACAGGAAAGGACATCCCCAGACTGAAAGTGAAAGGGTGGAAAAAAATGTATCACTCACAAGGACCACATAAACAAGCAGGAGTTTCCATTCTCATATCAGATAAAGTGGACTTCAAACCAAAGTTAGTGAAAAGGGATAAAAAAGGACATTTCATACTACTTAAGGGAATCAGAAATCAACAAGACATAACAATCATAAATATCTATGCCTTGAACAATGTGGCATCTACGTATATCAAACAAATCCTTCTCAACTATACGAATCAAATAGACCACAACACAATAATACTTGGTGACTTTAACACAGCTCTCTCACCACTGGATAGATCTTCCAAACAAAAACTAAAAAAAGAAACCATAGAACTCAATAAAAACAATCAATAATTTAGACTTAACAGACATATATAGAGTATTCGTCCATCCATCAATGAGTAAATACACTTTTTTCTCAGCAGCACATGGATCCTTCTCCAAAATAGATCATATGTTATGTCAAAAAGCAAGTCTTAGCAAATACAGAAAAAAGAAAGAAAAAAAGAAATACTACCCTGCATCCTATCTGACCACAATGGGATAAAATTAAAAATCAATGACTGATTAAAAAATAGAAACTACTCCAACACCTGGAAACTAAATAATATGTTTATTGAATGATGTATGGATAACAGAAGACTTCGGGGAAAAGATAAAAACATTCTTAGAGGTAAATGAAAACTCCAATACAACATATCAAAGTCTCTGGGATACCATGAAGGCAGTGCTAAGAGGAAAGTTCACTGCATTAAGCTCATTCATTAGAAGAAGAAAAAGTCAAAAAATAAATGACTTGACTCTACATCTCAAAGCCCTAGAAAGAGAAGAACAAACCAACACCAAAAGAAGTAGAAGTGAGGAAAAAATTAAAATCAAGGCTGAAATCAACAAAATTGAAACAAAAGAAACAATTCAAAAAACTGACAAAACAAAAATCTGGTTCTGTGAAAAAAATAAACAAAATTGACAAACCCTTAACCACCCTAATGAAAAGAAGGAGACAGAAAACCCAAATTACCAAAATTCGTGATGAAAAATGAAATATCCTGACAGATACTATTGAAATATAGAGGATAATTAGAAACTATTTTGAAAAATTTATACTCCAGTAAAATAGAAAATTCTGAAGACACCAACAAATTTCTAGAGGCATATGACCTACCCAAACTGAACCAGGAGGTCATACACAACTTAAACAGATCAATTTCAAGCAAGGAAATAGAAGATGCCATCAAAAGCCTGCCAACCAAGAAAAGCCCAGGACCAGATAAATTCTCAACCAAGTTCTACAAGACCTACAAGAAGAATTAATACCAATACTCCTCAAACTATGTCATGAAATAGAAAAGAAGGGAACCCTTCCAAACTCATTCTATGAGGCGAGTATCACCCTAATTCCAAAACCAGACAGAGACACATCAAAGAAAGAGAATTTCAGACCAATATCCCTGATGAACATAGATGCAAAAATTCTCAATAAAATCTTGGCAAATCACATACAAAAACATATTAAAACAATAGTGCACCATGATCAAGTGGGGTTCATTCCAGGGATGCAAGGTTGGTTCAACATACAGGAATCAATTAACGTAATCCATCATATCAATAGAATTAAAGATAAGAATCATGCTTTTATCAATTGATGCAGAGAAAGCATTTCACAAAATACAGCACCCTTTCATGTTCAAAACACTAGAAAAACTTGGGATAGTAGGAACATACCTCAACTTTGTAAAAGCTATCTATGCTAAACCCAAGGCCAACATCATCCTAAATGGAGAAAAATCGGAAGCATTCCCTCTAAAAATGGGAACAAGACTAGGATGCCCCCTTTCACCACTACTATTCAATATAGTCCTTGAAACACTACCCAGAGCAAGTAGATGAAAGAAATTAAAGGGATACGAATAGGAAAAGAAGAATTCAAACTATCATTATTTGCAGATGACATGATTCTATACTTAGAGGATCCAAAAAATTCCACCAGAAAACTTCTAGGATTAATAATAAATTCAGAAAAGTAGCAGGATATAAAATCAACACCCATAAATCAATTGCATTTCTATACATCAGTGATAAATCCTGTGAAAGAGAAATTAGGAAAACTATCACATTCACAATTACCTCAAAAAAAAAAAAAACAAAATACTTGGGAATTAATTTAATAAAAGAAGTGAAAGACCTCTACAATGAAAACTACAGACAGCAAAGAAAGAAACTGTACAAGACCTTAGAAGATGGAAAGATCTCCCATGCTCTTGGATAGGTAGAATCAATATTGTCAAAATGGCCATACTATCCAAAGCTCTATATAGATTCAATGCAATTCCGATTAAAATTCCAATGTCATTCCTTATAGAAATAGAAAAGGCAATCATGAAATTCACTTGGAAGAGTAAGAGACCCAGAGGAGTCAAAGCAATCCTTAGCAAGAAGAGTGAAGCAGGAAGCATCACAATACCAGACCTTAAAATACACTACAAAATTATAGTAACAAAAATAGCATGGTATTGGCACCAAAATAGACATGTAGACCAATGGTACAGAATAGGAGACACAGAGACAAACCCACTTAAGTACAGTTATCTTATACTAGACAAAGATGCCAAACATGTACATTGGAGAAAAGACAGCCTATTCAACAAATGGTGCTGGGAAAACTGGAAATCCATATGCAGCAAAATGAAACTAAACCCCTATCTCTCACCATGCACAAAATTCAACTCAAAGTGGATCAAGGACCTGGGGATTAGACCAGAGACCCTATGCCTAATAGAAGAAAAAATAGGCCCAAATCTTTATCATGTCAGATTAGGACCTTACTTCCTTAACAAGACTTCTATAGCACAAGAAGTAAAATCAAGAATCCATAAATGGGAAGGATTCAAACTAAAAAGCTTCTTCTCGCAAAGGAAACAATCAATGAAGTGAAGAGAGGGCCGACATTCTGGGAACAAATCTTTGCCACATGTACATCAGATAGAGCACTAATCTCCAGGATATATAAAGAACTCAAAAAACTTAACACCAAAAAAACCCAACAACAACAACAACAAAAACCAATCAATAAATGGGCCAAAGAGCTGAACAGCTGAACATATAATTCTCTGAAGAAGATATACAATTGATCAACAGACATATGAAAAAATGTTCAATATCTCTAGCAATTAGAGAAATGCAAATCAAAACTACTCTAAGATTTCATCTCATGAAAGTCAGAATGGCAATTATTGAGAATACAAACAACAATAAGTGTTGTGAGGTTGTGGGGGAAAAGGCACACTCATACATTCCTGGTGGGACTGTAAATTGGTACAACCAGTCTAGAAAGCAGTATGGAGATTCCTTAGATATCTTGGAATGGAATCACCATTTGACCCAGCTATCCCACTCTTTGGTCTATACCCAGAAGACTTAAAAACAGCATACTACAGTGACACAGCCACTTCAATGTTTATAGTAGCTGAACTCACAATAGCTAAACTGTGGAACCAACCTAGATGCCCTTTGATAGATGAATGGATAAAGAAACTGTGGTATATATATATATACAATGGACTATTACTCAGAATAAAATTATGGCATTTGCAGGTAAATGGATGGAGTTGGAGAATATCATGCTAAGTCAAGTAAGCCAATCCCAAAAAAAAACAAATGCCGAATGTTCTCTCTGATAACTGGATGCTGATCCATAATGGGGAAGGGGACACAGGAAGAATGGAGGAAATTTGGTCAAAGGGAAGGGAGGGGGAGAGGAACATGGGGACAGTAAAGATGGTGGAATGAAATGGACATCATAGCCCTAGCTTCATGTATGACCTCATGTATGTTGTGATTCTACAACACATACAACCAGAGAAATGAAAAGTTGTGCTCCATCTGTGTACAATGAATCAAAATGCATTCTGCTATCATGTATACCTAAGTAGAATAAATAAATAAATAGATAAATAAATAAAATAAATAAAAAAGATGCTGTTTCTGTCGAGCTTTTAGAATATGCCAATATTAAATCACTAATAAACATGATTGACACAGGCTTGTATAGCAGTTAAGCCTACAGACGCAGACTTGAAACAAGGAAGACACAGTCTTGAACCATAAGCTGTTTTGTTTTCAGTTTCACTGTTTTGAGGTTGTTTTCAGAGAGAGAGAAGTTATGTTAGTTGCACAAAGACTTATCTACAATGACTTAACCACAATGAGGTATAGCTATTCTAAATATAATTCCAAAGATGGCAAAAGCAACCAGACCAGCGAAGCAAAGATCTGATGTTATTGACATTTCAAGCCCTCTCACTATTCTTGCTTCATTATCATTGGTATGTGGCCTTCACACTCCCTGCTTTTTATCTGGAAGTCAGAAGACAACAGTTTTATCCATATTTTCACATCCACATTTCAGACATGGAGGAAGGAAGGCACAGTTGCCCATATTTGAGTGAGAATACACTGGGGACAGCTACCTTCTGCTTCATGCCATAGGTAGAAAAATGGAGTCACTTCAGAAAAAGTTATTCAGAGAGATATTAGGATCTGTGGCCAAAGCATACTCAGCTGTGTTCCTCCAAAAGGTATGTTAAAACTCTAACTCTTTATAAGTCGGAATGTTTGGAAATGGGGCCCTTGCAGATGTAATCAAGTGTAGACATGCTCATTACAATGGATTTAGCCCGGTATGACTAGCGCCCTTATAAAAAGACGAGTCGAGATACAGAGAAGAGAATGCTGTGTGAAGACGGAGTCCTCAGCAGAAAGAGGCTATGCGAAGTTAGAGTTACGCTTTCTTGAGCCAAAGAATTCCCGGGGCTACCAGAAGCTGGAAGACTTGAGTTCAGCCAAGACCTTAGTATTGAAGTTCCAGCCTCCAGAAATGAGAGAGAATAAATTTGTTTTTAGCTACCCAATTTATGTTACTTTGCTACTGTACCCCTAGAAAATGAATATAGTATCTAGCCTGGGGTACTAATTCTTCAGTGCCAGAACTTTAAGGACAGCAACATAACAGAATCTACTTTTCCTTAGATGTCATCCTGGGAAGTTAGCAAAATGAACATTACTCTTACTATCAAGGAATCAGAGTAGAAATCATAAAGAAATAATTATAACCAAGCATAGAGGTTTTGAAATAAGACAAAGTATTTTCTTCATTGTATTTATAAAATACTATTTTTTCTTGCTTTTAAATTTCACAATCATAGGTTATGTCATATTAAAGCTGGAATTATAAGCTACTTTTAAAATTATTTTAAAAATGTTAGATGCTTAAGAAAATTGATTTTTATTGTTTTTAGAGTATATACGATAAATGTAGCATTAAAATAGATGCAGAGTATAACTTTTATGCAAAGATCCCTTTGACATTAAATATTAAAGTCCTAATAATTATATATAAATGAAATTAAGCTGGAATCAAATGTACGCACATGTATATGCTGCGTGGTTAGAGTACAGGAATGTGTCATGACAAGGGGAGGAGGGGCAAGAATAGGAAAGTGGGGAGAAGGCCTCCAGGAATAAAAAGATAAGCAGTGGATAAAAAGAAGCTGAGAGGCAGAGAAAAAAAAATAGTGTCCCACAGAGGAAAGCAATTAAGATGGGGGTGTAGCTCAGCAGTAGACTGTTTGCCTAGCACACCCAAGGCCCTGGGTTTCATCCCCAGCACACACAAACACAAGAAAAGAAAGAAGAGCGATAGTCCATAAATAAATTGAAAAACATGGAGCCTGTTTCCTGAATTGGAAAATTGCATTAAGAAGTGTCAGTTTTCGTTAAAATACAATACCAATAATAATAATTCTAATTTAAAATGCTAACGGGGAAACTTCTGGCTTATAACAAGTATGAAAATCACCACTCCATCCTAATAACAAGAAAAAAGCTGAACAGACTGAAAAATCAATGACTCTTTTTGGATTTGCAAAAGAGGAGAGGACACAGAGTAATCTGTTTTCCCCAAGGTTTAAGAGATAGGCAAATAAAGGAATTCAACTCACCAGAGCAGAAAATCATGAACAGAAGCTGCTGCAGGAACCAGTGCCAGGGTAGGAAAACCTGAACTGTAATTGATGAATTGCTAGAGGCTAAATGTGAACAAATCCAAGTTAAAACCTTCAGGGAACACCCAGTCACTGGAGGCGCTTCCCATGGTTTTCTGAGTTTTACTTCCAGGAGTTCTACCAGGTCCTCCCAGTAAATAGCAGAGAAAAATCCGCTCCTGTTTCTGGCAGGGGGAGGAGTAAAACCACCATTTTGAAATACCTCAGAGCACTTAGATTTTCTTAATAAGGTATGCACTCCCAGAGACTATTTAACCAAAGCCTCACCTCCTGTAGTTTTATCAGAGCCCACCTGGCTTGGGAGAAGGAAAATACCCAATTTGAGCCTACCCTAGCCATCCTGTCCCTCTAGAAAAGGGAGAGGGAACTGAAAGTTGCCTGGGAAGTACACAGTCCAGAGAGACACATACTAACTGAAAGACTGAGACCTAATCATCAGATGACAGAACAACTCCCTTCCCTTGTCACCTTAGTATCCCATTACTAATGGCCTATTTACAGGCTTTCCTTTTACCTGGTACATAAAGTCATGTCTGGCTATCAGAAAAAAAATTGCAAGGTAAACAAACAAACAACACACACACACACATACACACACACAAAATTTGAAGAGGCAGAACACAATTAGAACCAGTCATGGAAGGGATGTAGGGATTAATGTGCTAAAAGCACTAATGAATAAACTAGACATCATGTAAGACAGATGAGAAATGGAATCAGAGAGATGGAAATCATAAAAAGGACCCAAAAAGAAATGCTAGAGATGAAAAAACTGTTGCATAAATGAAGAATGTCTTGGATTGACTTATTAGTAGAATCGTCACAGCTGAAGAATCACTGACCTTGAGGATATATCCAGCAGAAACTTCCAAAGCTGGAAAGCAAAGAGAACAAAGACTGTAAAGAACAGAATAGACTATCCAAGGACCATAGGTAACTACAACAGTTACAAATGGTGTGACCCTATCTTGTTTACAACTAGAGAAATGGAAAATTGTGCTTCAGATGTGTACTATGGCTTGAAATGCATTCTTTTGTTTTAAAAAATAAAAACAAATTTTAAAAAGTTACAATATGTGGAAGAATACCAGAAGGAAAAGTAAAAGATAAGCAGAAAAACTATTTGAAACGATGACTGAGAATTTTCCCCAAATTAATGATAGACATCACACCACAGAGCAAGGTAATAGAGAAGATGGGGATTTCTGACCTGGTGACAAGGAAAATGAGAACTGGGGCCAAGGATTTCACAAAGAAACACCTTTTTTTTTTTTTTTTTTTTGGTACCCAGGATTAAACGCCTTTAATTGGGAAGTTTTACCTTAAGGGGAGGGGAGACAGCACTGAGGGAGAGAGAACTTAGATCAGACTACTCCCTGACAAGGAAGGAGACAAGCCTATTATCAGGTTACTGAGGTGGGCTAGGATCTGGTTGTTCATTATCTCTGTTCTGGTTTTGCCTGTGGCTATAAAAAAGTCCTTATTGCTTAAGGGGGTCATCTGGTTCCCAAGAGCTGATTATTCTTGCCCAGGGGGCAACCTTAGTTCCTGTCATTGGGTAGTTGCTGAGCAATCTCATCTTTGGGTGACCTGACTGCAGGCTACCCTGTACCTGGAGGCTGAAGGCCAATGACTGAAGGCTTCTAGGGGTGACTCCCAGGGCTCTGGAACAGGACTCTGTAAAATAGCAGTCCCTGCAAATGTCCTGCAAATCTTGAAAAATACCTTATTGTACTCATTTAGTCTACAAGGGGGATGAGATATATTAGGTATATTGAGGGCTAATAAACCTGGTATTATCTTTTTTAGATGAACACTCCTTAAATGATTAATGTGCCTATATACAGAGCTGAGTGGTAAACTGACCCAAGGTTTAAGGTAATAAAGGTGACAGATACAAAAAATGCTAAGCTTTTATCCTGCTTTTAGTTACACCAGTTGAGTATCTGCAGGCCCAACTGAAGAGGCAGTGATTTTTAGCAAAGGCAACTTCTCTAAGTCTCTGTTATAATTGGGGCTTCGGGCTCATCCAGCTTTTATGGTACTCTGAATTGGTAATAGGTCATGATTTAACACATTGGGAGTGTTATCTACCCTTTGTCCCTGTAGTGGTCCCTTACTATCTTGCAGGAAACTCACAAAATACCAAGTGGGATAAATGCCACCAAAACAAAACAAAAAACTACTAAAATAACTAGACCTAAGCATATCATTCCAAACTAAAGAAAATTATATATAAAGAATAAATGCTGAAAGAAACCCTTATAAAAACAGCTTCTCTATGAAGGAGAAAGGATACAAATTGTATCTGACTTCTCAGAAGCCACACAAGTAAGAAGAAAGCGGAGTAAGATAAAACACCAGGAGGAAAAACACCAGCCTAAATTCTGTACCCTGTGAAATTTTATTTTCAAAAGTGGAGGAGAAAAAGACTAGCTCAGAGAAATAAGCATTTGTTACCAATAGAAATGCCTTGCAAGAAATACTGAAGTCTCTTCAGAGAGAAGGAAAATAATATAGGTACAAATCTCAGATCTGGTTTGTGGATGTGGCTCAGTGGTAGAGGGCTTTCCTAGCATCCATGAGGCCCTAGGCTCGATCCCCAGCACTGCTAAAAAAGAAAATATAAAATACTTTTCAGATCTTCACAAAGAAAGAAAAAAGCCTCAGTGATGTATTTGATTATGTATGCTTATATATATTTCTTATGTGCACATATTACATACACTTACATGTGAGTGAAATGAATGACAGTAATGATAGAAGGGATGGGAGACAAAAATTAGAATTATTTTGTAATAAGGTAATCATTACCTATGAAGCAATATAGTTTATTTGAAAGTGGACTTGGATTAGTTACAAATGTATATTGCAAACTCTAGGGCAACCACTAAAAAAGTAAGAAAAATGTTTAATTTATATGCCAAGAAAAGAAAGTGGAATCATAAAATTGCTCAATTGAAAGCACAAGAGCCCAAAATTTAGTTGAAAACAAAAATAAGAACAAACGTGTCAGATCTAAGCAGGGCTGGTCCTTAGGCATTTTTACCTTTGTAGTTTCCTTCTGCTGTAAAAATATTAAAAAATATATAACTGCCAGTAAAAAAAAGAATATAAACAATGATGAATTCACGATCATGTTTATTGTTATTAAATTCATCTTTCTTATTATAAAAAGAAATTAAAGCATTTTCATGGGTCCCTAAAAGTATTTATGGGCCCTAGGCTCTTGCCTATCCTGTCTATGGTTTAGTATAAACACTGAGCTGAATGTAGACACTGAGCTTAAGGAGAGAGTAGCCAGTCATAAATAAAACCAAAAAAGAGATGGAGTATGCTAGTCATAGTTCTCCAGAAAGATAGAACCAGCAAGACATTGATGGATAGATAAAAGATTAGGGGAGTCAGCTCATGTGATAATGGAGACTGAGAAGTCCCTTGATAAGCAGTTTGCAAGTTGGAGAGCCAGGAAAGCTGATAGCCTAGCTTTGCCCAAGTCTAAGTGCTTCAGAACCAGGTAAATTTATGGTGTAATTCTCAGTCCAAGGCCGGAGGTCTGAGAAGCTGAAGGGCTGCTGGTACAAGCTCTGGAGTGCAACAGCTAGGGAACCTGGAATTCTAATGTCCTAGTGCAGGAAAAGAAGGTGTCCCAGCACCAGGAAAGAATGTACCTTCCTCTGCCTTTTGGTTCTGTTAGGGTTCCCAGTTTATTGAATAGTACCTAATTATGAATATTTGATTCCATAATTCCCAGTATTAGTTAGCAATAGTTCTGACTAGCTACCAGGATTCATTGTATAGGTCGATTGACTAAAAATGTTCAGGTTTAGATTTTCCAAGATTAGTTCACAAAACTATATCCTCCTACTCTTGGCCAAGACACAAAAACAGAAACTTCTCATTTCACTGCTTTTTCTCAATTATGTCTTTGATTCATAAAAATCAAGTTTCTTTTTGACCTTTTCTTATGTTTCTGAGATCAATGAACATTACCCTTTGTTTTGACAAGATCATACTTTTTGCATAGGATTTAGAAACCATATACAAAAGCAAGGCCATTTTGCCTAGGCTGAAAATGCTGTAATAGAGCAAAATGCTTTCAGATCTTTTCCATGGTGTTTAGAAACTTGGTATACATTTCAATTCTTTGATAACTTCCAAACCATGTCAAGTTTCTTGCATTTCTGCCTGGCTGTTTTATCAGCAATTTTTTTTCCCTTGAGTTCTTAGGGAGGGGAACCAAAATATTGACTACATAACCTACAATTCCCACTTTTATTTCCAAATTGCAGATATACCATTAGGAACTGATTGCATTCACAATGCTCATTCATTATTGTCCATATAGGAGAGCCTTTTATTCTAGTCCATAGCAATAGACCATGCTACAATTGAGTCAGTGCTGGAGTCTTCTAGATCCTTCTTCCTAAGGAAGGTGCAGACATATGGAGTAAGAATACTAAAAACACACTCTCGTGTTCTCTACTATTTAAGGATAAAATAAAGTTGCCTGATTCTGTCACCACTAACATCTTTCCCATCTGTACCTTTCTTTATAAATATTTGCCATGTCAGAAAAGACATCAGAAGTTTATAAAGAAAAGGATTGGAAGATCAGAATTAAGAGGGTATGAAACAATGGCATATGGGTGGAGATATAGGAGTGGGAATGATGTGTTTTTATAGGTTAGTGCATGTTATGATTTAGATATGAGGTGTCTCTCAAAGGCTTTTGTATTAATGCAAAAATATGAAAATGACTGGATTGTGAAAGCTATAAGCTAATCAGTCCATTCTAGTTCAAATGGACTGGGTGGCAACAATGGGCAATGGACATGGCTGAAGGAGGTGGGTCCCTGGGGGCATGACCTGGAAAGGTGTATCTTCCCTGTTTTCCCTTCCATATCCCCCAGTTCCTGAACCCTCAATGAGTTGAGCAGTTTTTCTCCCACTGCTTGGGCCCAGAGCAATGGCATTGACTATCTATGAACTGAGACTTCTGAAACTGTGAGCCCTAAATAAACATTTCTTCCTCCAAATTGTTCTTTTCAGGTATGTTGGTCACAACCATGAAAAGCTAATAAAAACAGAAATTGGTACTGGGAGCAGGGCTGTTGTGACTAACCTGATCATGTGGTCCAGAAGCTTTTGGAAATGGTTTTCAAAAGAGATTTGGAAAAACTTAAAAATTCAGGCTGGAAAAGCCTTGAAATGTTGTAGGTAGAGTTTAATGGGTGATATTGTGGGAGCTCAGAAGATCACAATGATGATAGGAATGTGGACAGTGTTCATGAGGTTTCAGAGGGAATTGAAGACTCTATTGGGAATTGGACTAGAGGCCATTCATGTTATATTCTGGCAAAGCACTTGGTTACATTTTGGCCATGTCCTGAGACTTTGTGTGAGGCTAAATTTAAAAGTGACGGACTAATGAAAATGGTGGAGGAAATTTCAAGTCAGCAGAGTATTCAGTCAGTGGCAAGGATATTGTTGGCTGTTTTTAGACAGGTTTACTGTGAAAACTGGAGCAACAAGTAAAGCTAAAGGATTTAAAAATTTTGCAGTTTGGCCAAAAAAGTACATATAATTCTGGAAATTGTGTTTGTTAAAGGGATTATAGCTTCTAAAGAGATGTTAAATACTTTACAAAGATACAATAGGAAATGCCTTGAGGGCATCTCAAGTGTTTGTAAGAACTCCTCACTACGGGCCAAAGGATATAAAAGAAAAAAATCTCTTTGAGAAGACATCCTGGGGGCACCTGCTCATCCAGTGTGTGGGGGTGTACCTAGGAAGTTGTTTCACCATGCTGAGTCATGCAGGCTCTCAAAGGCCACTGCAGCCATGATTCCAGAGGGCTCAGGTATTGCATGAGCTTGTAGCCTGGGTAGCACACTGTAAGGAGCATTGCCAGTGCCTGCCCCAGCACAAAGTGAAACCAGAATCAGCGAGGGCGCTGCGGATAAGAATTACACACACACACACAAAAGACAAGTCTCGAGACTATATGTTCAACAATGATGATGATGATAATCCTTTATTAAAGCCCCTCAGGAGTATATATAAGTCACTCTGACCCCTACCTGGATGCACTATAGTCTGGCACCTCTGGTGCCAGACTCCTACAAGTGTGCTTACTTTACTAGCTTTGTGGTTGTGTAAGAATGCGGAAGTGAACTGAGGACAGGGAACTTTTTGGTCATGAGCCACAGTTGCTCAACCTGGGCCTGTGTCCACAATAACAGCTTGGTCCAAGGACACATCCAGGCTTCTTGTTTTGTACTGGGAACATGAAGGCCAGCTCTTTCCCACAGAGCATATGCCATGGACATTCCTAGACATGCTGGGAACTCACTAAGTTGCTGGCCATAAGGAACATCAGCCATTGACTTGCTTAGTCATGCCTGCTTGCAATTGATAAGGGGCACCTAACCATAGGCCTGCCTAGCAATGACTGGCTACAGTTGATAGGGAGCTCAGCTCCATGCACATGCACAAAGAAAGGCCCAGTTGCAATTACACTATCTCACTGGACCTAACTAATGGACATTGACTTGAAAGACCCCTTCCCCCTCCCCTAATAGATGGCCAGGACTTGCTCAGGAAACTGACTGGCCTCAGAAAGACCCCTTCCCCCTCCCCTAATAGATAGCCAGGACTTGCTCAGGAAACTGACTGGCCTCAGAAAGACCCCTTCCCCCTCCCCAAATAGATAGCCAGGCCTAGCTCAGGAAACCAGCTGGCCCCAATACCAGGAAGCCAAGGGTGGGACGAAAGATGCCAGATGGAGGGAAAGTCCCATATCAGGTCTTCCCACCAGGTTTTCCCGCCGGCGGGCCCCGGCCACCTTCCCCCCATTCCAATGCACCAATAGGATCCCTGTAACTATGCATCTGCTTCTGTAACCCTGCTTCTGCCACCCTGGTCCT